>JAADWV010000124.1:0-70436 GCA_023336295.1 Pythium folliculosum
CTCGCAGTTCGACGTCGGCAGCAAGTTCATCAAGTCGGACACGCACCACGTGCGCCAGCAGGTCACCTACGTGTACTTGATCGCGTACGCCGCCAACATCATCGGTTTGATGTTCCTGCCGCTTCTCCCGTCGCAGAAGCGCGAGACCCAGGAGCTCAAGGCCAAGGGCGGCAAGAACAAGATCCTCGGCGGTCTCACCGTGCTGTACCTCACGTTCTCGCTCTGCTGGTCGCTCATGGTCAACATCATGTCGATCTACCCGAGCACCTCGTGCCTGCGCATCGTCGGCGGCACGGGCTGCAAGAAGTAGACGTTTCCGTTCAAAGCGGCCTGCCGTGGCTGTGGCGTCACCTGAATCTTGGGATAACGTGTAGTGGCAGCTGTTACGATACTATACATGCAACGATGCTGTAAAAACTGTATGAATCTCTTGTCAATGTCATGGTACTTCCGCAAAAACTGGATTGTGCTCCGATGTATCCTCATCTCGTAGTGATTTGCTATCAAGTTTGGTTGATAATTGTTCGCAGTCGCTCCGCCAGGCTCTCCTGCTGGACACTCTTCGATCGGAATTCACGCAGCACGTCGGGATGCCACGAAAACAGCTCGAAGAACGCGGTTTCGTTCACCACGGGTGCCTCATTACGCATCTGAGTGTAGCTCGTAGGCGAGCGAAGCACTTCCATCACGTGGTCCCCACAGTCACTGAGAGACCGGAACTGACCGCAACGGATAAACGCCTTCGGGTTGAAGAGACGGGACACAGTGGCTTCGTCGCCGTCGTACACGGGTATACTGCCAGCTAGGAAGGCCGCAGCGATGGTTCCTGCTATGTATCCGGGGACCGCTTGCTTCGTGTCGAACGCCAACACAAAGTGCGACCGTGTGTACCGAGACACGTCCTTGTCAAACGCGAAGAGGGTCTCGGGAGACGACTCGCCACCTCCGTTTGGATCCATACCGCTGACTTCGCGATCGCAATCGACGTGATACGCTTCTCCCAGATGTGCCAGCAGCGCCATCACGCGGCTGTTGCAATGTGAGGTCGCAAACGTCTTGGTGGGATGAAAACTCGCGGTTCGTGTGCTACTTGGCTGGATCAGCGCGACTGGGCTGTGCGTCACGCTGTCGCTGAAGACCATGGACACGAGTGGCACGTACAGGCTCTCACGAGTGTCTAGGTCTTGGGGGATACCTTCCGTTGTCTGGTAGAGCATCAATTGAATGTTCCCGTGGTCAACATCTTGAGCTAACAGCGGACGATCACCGAGTCGATGGCTAGACCCGGTCACCAAGCGGCGACATGTGGACGGCAGCTTAGTCAGATGCGGGTACTCGTCGGCACTCATGACGGCCAGCTCCAGGTTCAGCAGCACGGTCGTATCCGGCGCGGTGATATCGTCAACCACAAACACTCGCACGTCCGGATAAATCTCCGCCACGAGACTTTCGATGAATGCCCGCCAGCGACGTACACGCCTGGTAATCCACACAGTGACGGACGCGGACGAGACTGCGATTGGAGGCAGGTTGGATATCGCAAGTGAGAGCAGAGCCGTCTTGGATAATGTATGAGAGAGAAGAAAGGCGTGGAGTCGGGCGACAAAGTCGTCGCAGAGCATGATCGGTAGCCGTCGATGCACTTGAGCGGCCACGTTATCCACTTTGGTGCAAAACTGGGCAATTGTTTCGTGCGAGGGCGAGAACACAACATCGGGGAGGCTGAGAGGCGTCAATGGCTCGCGCAGGTGCACCGCAGTGCTTATGCGAAGGGTACGCGTGTGTGGACACACACGCAGCTCCCACGTGTATGAGACGTCACTTCGCGGCGGTCGGTGTGGAGACAGCGGCTCTTGTATGCCTGGCGTACTCCACAATGAAAACGAGAACCCGTGGCAGAAGGCCTCGCCTCGTTGAATGTTCAAGTGGATTTGCTTCACAGCAGCGCTAGATAGCTCCCCGTACGAGCCAAAGGCGTTGCGGCAAAGCGAGTGCGTTGTACACCGAAACAGAGGGATATCCACAACGCGGACTTGCAGAAGCGAAAGCAGCCAGAAGCCGATTGTGACATCTTCGATCGCGCCAATACTTCGAAGGTCGTGTCGATTTCGGGCGAGGAACGCGACCAAGTCACTCGATAGTAGATAGTGCGCCCCAATAGCGAACGGGTGATACACGGACAGCGCGAATTGGCTCTCTGAGATGTAGTACTTTGACATGCGGTCTCGCATAGCGCGCACAGTGCGTCGAAGCTGGTACGCGAGCACCTGCCCGGCGTAGTAGCGAGTGCGCGGGGTCTCTGACTGCGCGAGCATCTCCGTCACCCGATCCAGCCGCACGTACACATCGTCATCGGCCACCATCACGAACGCCGCGGTCGGATAGGTCGTCCAACTCCAGTGGAAGAACCCAAGCACTTTGTCGACAAGGCGGTCGTACCCGTCCACGCAGCCGCCCAGTTCGTGCGTGAGCAGGTCGCCGAACGCCTGCTTCTCCAGCGCGAGCGCGCGTTCTGTAGCGTTCATGTCGCACTCTTGCGACTCGTCGGGCCCACACGCGAGAAACACGACGCGCGTGGGCTTGTCCAGCGTGGCGGCTACGCTTCCCCACGTCGCGCGGATGGTCTGGCGCGCGTGGAAGCCCCGCACGCCGCGCGTTTTGACGCCGACGACGAGGAAGCAGTCGGCGCGCGCACGGTGCGCGGGCGGCGGCTCGCTCTGGATTTCTTGAGCGGCCGCCCACGCGTGGAGGTCCTGGGGTTGGCTCGTGTGTTGGTCGTCGTGAGTGGGCAGGGTGGGCGCCTGGGGCTTGGACGTGGTTTCCCACACGATGATGTCCGACGCCGCGTCCCCGTCGAGATGCCATGCTGCCTGCCCAAACGTACGGCCTAGACTTGTCGCTAACGCCGGCGCCGCTGCAGACACCACGGCGACCAGCAGCCACAGGCGCGACCACCGCGACGCGCGAGGCGGCATCTTTGGGAAGAAAGATCGCAGCAACAAGATTGAAAAATATCGAATGCTTCGAGCCGACCAGATCTGAATCAAAGCGTCCCAGATCTGATGCAATGCAGCGCCGCTTTCGTGTGGGGATGGCAAACCACATGCAATGCCGTAGAACTTCCACTTCTACTAGAAGTGGAGAACCTCCAGCACCAGCAATGAGGCTCGGTGTCGTGACTGTGAATCTCACCATCCCCCATGGCCGGTGCCCTTGTTACAACTGAGTCTCGAGCGCTAACTGAACTGAGACCATTGAGCGACGAGGATGAATCTGCTTGCCCTGGTGGGGCGAGAGGAACGCCACGTTTGACTGGAGTGGCTTGGATGGCGCGGTAGCGGCGCCGTGGGGCTCGTTCTCCGGCCCCTCGCAGAAACCAGCGACGGGTGCATGTTAGCCGCGCTGGTCGCCATCTTCAAGACAGAGTGTACTAATATAGGGTGGCCCACTGTGCTGTGCTCCGCATGTATGTTGCACTTCAACTTTGTCGAAAATAGAGACAGATTGTCCAAAATAGAGGCTTTTCGACGTCTATATACGTCACTATAAAGATGTAAACGTCACTAATCGCATCCCCGCCCGTCGAGGCAGTTGGGTTTTCTGTCCCCCCACGTCAGCACAGTCAAGGGCGAAAGTCAATTTAGCGCGAGCGGGAGGAAACGCGTTTGCGAGCGAGAACGCGGGGGAGAGAGAGAGACAAAGAGATAACCACGAGGCGCCATGTTGGTCAAGTACCCGATCATGGACCTGTCCATCGCGCGCGACTGCTTCGCGATCTGCGGCGGCGGCGGCTCGCTCAAGTCGGGCATCCGCAACACAGTGGTGCGTGGCGCGTCCTCGTGCCCAACGGCAGATTGGGGAGTTACGGGTTACGTGGCAGGTGCTCACGCGCGCGGGTCTTTTGTCTCCACAGGACGTCTACCAGCTCTCGGACACGGACGCGAGTGGCTTTGAGAAGACCATCACGGCCGACACGGGGCTCGAGCTCGCCTCGGGCGTCGCGTTCTCGCACGATGTGCGTAGCTAGCTACGCGTTGGTGGGCGGACGGTTTGAGCGCGGGGGAGCTGACGCTGTTTACGATGCTGTGTGTGTAGGGACTGCTGATTGCTGTGTCTGTGAGCGCATCGTGCTGGATCTACGAGCTGGATCGCGAGGCCAAGACGTTGACGTTGCTGGTCAAGTTCCGCACAGACTTTGCGGACGTCGAGAGCTCCCAGGTGCGTTTATTCATGTGTCGCTTGTTCTGCATGGATGCGTTGCCAGGCACTGATGGTGGTGGTGATCGCGTAGACCTCGGTGTGCTTTGTGGGCAACAGCACGCTTCTCACGGGTGGCGAGGACGGTGTTGTGCGCGTGTGGCGCCTCACGAAAGAACCGTCTCCGAAGGAGAAGGCGCTCGGCACGTCCAAGGCACTTGATGTGACGACCCCCAAAGAGGACGACAAGAAGGAGAAGGACAAGCACAACGACAAGACCCCGCCGCCTTCGCCGGACAAACCGACCCTCGGCGACATCGCAGTCAACGGCACTTACATGGTCACGCTCACGCGCGAATACCGTGGCCACACGAAGCGTATCCGCGAGATTCACGTCGAGCCGTCGCACCGCAACCTCGTCGTGTCCAGTTCGGAGGACCAGACGTGTCACTTGTGGCGTCTGAACGAGTTCACCGCGATCTGCAAGTTCTCCAAGGACGACGCCGTGGACCTTGCCTACCAGCAGCTTAAGATGAAACCGCTTGTCGGGCCCAAGAAGCACCAGTTCCGATGCGTGCGATTTGCAAACGATGGTCGCTCACTCTACACGGTGCTCACGCCGGCGCGTGGCGACACATTGCTGTTGAAGTGGAAGCCCAGCACGCGCACACAGACGCGAGAGGACGAATGGTTGTGGGTTGTGGAATCGGCCGCTGTCGCAGGCGACCGGCCGGTTGGAAGCTTATGCATTAGCGAAGATGACGGTTTCGTCAGCACCGCTGCTGTTACTGGCGATGTCCGCGTGTACGACGCCGAGACTCTGAAGCCATACAAGAAGCATTCGACGTTTGAGCACAACTTCGCTATCACGGGCATGGGCTTTTTGCCAGCGCAGGATCGCAGCAAGGGCGTCATCCACCTCGTGACCGGCGGTGCTGACAAGCAGCTGCTGCGACACGATGTGCCACTCGAAGGCGGCGCCGTCTCGTCCGGATTCACTTCGTTCGTGAGCGGCGTGGTCGGGCTCATTGCCAGCGTCATCAACTTCGCTCTGAGCAGCTTCATGGGAGTGATGCTGCTGTTTGTCGCGCTTCTCTTCACTCACGCCAACAACGGCTTCCTGCTCGCGGGGCCGATGAGTGGTCTCGAGGATGTGGCGGAGATGCGTTTTGACTCGGTAGACGCCCAGGTCACGCTTGGACTCACGCTGGCAGCGATCGTCGTGACGTGGGTGAGCTTCTTGACCAACACCGTGGCGAGTTCGCTCTTTTGGAACGGCGTGCTGTGTGTGGCGTCGACAGTGCTGTTGTTCTTTGTGGCCATCTCGCCGGACCTGCAGCTGCAATGGAAGACGGGTGACGCACCATTCGACGAACTGCTGGGTAAGCTCTCTTCCTTCAGCCTTGGCACCCCGGCACGTCTGTTCCTGACGAACCCACCTATGTTTGCAGACTACAAGATCTCGATCATTCTCGGCGCCTGCAGTATCGTGTTCTTCTTCCTCCACTCTCTGCAGGCCAAGCTCCGGTGAACCGTGAAGACAGGCGACACAATGGCGAAGGCGCTGTTGCACGCCTGAGCGCCGTTTCGGTAAGAAATCCAATGGAAACGAGTGGCTCCGGTGCGGAACGCTCTAAAGCTGCCCATCGTGGCATGGCACCATAGTAAGCATTGTTGGAACAGAGACCGTCGTTGCCAACCTTTCCCATCCGAGAGATCTTTGAACGGTACAGTATGAGCGTCCAGCTCAACGAGTAACTGTACGAGTCGCGCGGCCACACATTTGACGGCCAAGTGGGTGCATTCATTCGAGGCTGGGGGGGGTCCACTGAGATCTAGTGGGTATCCCGGGGATTTACACTGGGTTCATTTGAAGAAGACGCGCGAGTTCACTGGATGCTCCAGCCTGGAATCCAGGGCGCTGGATCGCTCCATCCAGCCCCGAGAGATACCGGTATTGGAATCCGGAAGCGTATTCTATCCTACGGATAGACTGTGTGGGTTAGTGGTGGCTCTCAATGGGGTTCCATGGACCTACTCACGACAGGCCCAGAAAAGCACGAGTCCCTTCCGAAGAATCGTTCCATTGATCGGCCCCTCCGTCTCCCACGCACGTTGTGGCAAACGCTGTCGTGGCAGCGCCGCGTCTCTCTGAGACTCTGTGCCTGCTCCGCAGAGAGCGTGGCCCAGCTCGGCGCGAGATCACTTCACGATCGAGTCGGACCGAAACGTGCCTGATTCGCATCAAATCCCTTCTAAAGATGATACTTTGTCATCCATGTCTTTTGCTCCATGTATCAATTCATATAGGCATCAAACACCGATCTCTCTCCAATCTTGAGCTGCAGAGGTTTGTAACACATCAGTTCTTGAAGGCTCACCCTCCAGTACCCAGCTGTCGTGCAATTGCGACGCGCGCCGGCTGGCGTGCTGGAAGCCGCGGGCAACCAAACGGCGTCCACGCGCCAGCTGGCATTCCACTCACAGTCACATCTAGGTGGGAAAGTCGGCCAGCTGAGCGCGCCAACAACAAAACGCCGGTCCGTCTTCCTCTCCTTTCCGCTCGGCTCTCTCCCAGCTCTGGACAGTTAGACCCTCCGGACAGCATCCAGAGTTGACCCCAGCGTTCATTTTTCTTATCACGCTCGCTGTGATCCCTCCCCCGCACCCTCCAGAGATTCCCGTCTCGCCACCTCTGTCTCAGAACATGCAGGTCCCTCGCTTCCTGCTGCTCGCGGCCGCCGCCTGCGCCGCGTCCGTGGCCTCGGCCATCGAGTTCAACGCCGTGCGCTCGGGCGACGCCAACGCCGCCGTCTCCGCGGCGGGCAGCTCGTTCGTCGTGTCCACCGAGAACGCGCCCGAGACCGCGGCTGACGGCGGCTTCGCGGTCGGTTCGGCGGTCGCCGTGAGCGCCGCCGACTACGCGATCGCGTCGCCCTGCAAGGCACAGAGCTGGACGATCACGCAGAAGTCGGCCAACTCGATCCAACTCCAGTTCTCGTCGATCCAGCTGCCGCAGGGCGACGCGCTGGTCGCGGTCGCGGAGAACGGCGTCGAGGTCGCCGTGACGCCCTCGGCGGACGGCGGCGAGACTACGTCCAGCGCCGTGCTCGGCTCTAAGATCCAGCTGCAGTACCGCCCGTCGCCGAGCTGCTCGGCGTCGGCCGCGAGCTTCTCGCTCGACCGCCTCATCGTGCGCAAGACCACGGTCACCAAGGAGGCCGTGTGCGGCATCAACACCATGGAGAACGTCAAGTGCTTCACCAACTCGACGACCGCCGAGGACCGCAAGATGTACGACCTCTCCAAGGCCGTGCTGCGCACGCAGCGCGTGCGTGAGGACGGCAAGATCGTCGTGTGCACGGCCTGGCTCTGGGGCAACAAGGGCCACGTCGTGACCAACAACCACTGCTTCTCGAGCCAGGCCATGGTCGACGCCGCCCAGTTTGACTTTGGCGTCGAGGCCGCGAGCTGCGCGGCCAAGTGCCTGCCGGGCACGTGCCCCATCACGCGCGCGATCAAGGGCAAGGGCAACGTCGAGTTCATCGGCTCGGACCCGGATCTTGATATTGCGCTGATGCAGATCAAGGGCGCGGCCGCCGGCGAGATCGTGAGCAGCTTCGGCTACCTGCGCATCCTCTTCGGCATGCCCACGGTTGGTGACCAGATCTACATCCCGCAGCACCCGGGCGGAGGCGCGCGCCAGATCGCCAAGACCGACGACGACAGCAACAAGGCGCTCGCGACCATCAAGACCGTCAACACGGCTGTCGAGGTCGACTCGACGACCTACACGGGCCTCATCGGCTACTCGGCCGACACGGAGAGCGGTAGCTCGGGCTCGCCCGTGATCAGCCGCTCGACCAACCTCGTCGTGGGCCTGCACCGCATCGGCTACTGCAACAACGCCGCCACGCCCAGCAAGTCGCTGCTCGGCTACCTCGTGCCGCTCGCCAAGTCGAACGACGGCGTCTTCGCGTAAATTCACCGTCATGTGAGCTCGTAGCATTTTGTGTTGCTGATTTGTGTTTTGGTCCATGGAAGCCAAATGTCGACAGACAGCAACAATGACGAATGAACGATACGGTTAGAAGTCGAATGTGGGAAAGTAAATGTATGTGATGCAAGATCGTCGGACGCCAACATCGCTGTAAGGGAATGAGGAATGGGCTTCTATCACATGCAACTCGTTTTCGTGTCCAGTTTCGCTCCTATTGACGCTTTCCGCGACCACCGACAGCTCCCCCTCCGCGACCTCCACGACCGCCTCGGTTCCCGGCGCCGCCAGGGCCACCACGACCGCCGCGCTGCGACTGCGAACCGTTAAACTGACCCTGTGCGTTGCCGGTCTTCTTACCATTGAAGCTGTTGCTCTTGGATGCGCCGGGGATGGTGTTCTTCGGCGCACCAGGAATCGTGGTCGGAATCGGCGCGGGCTTGGGCGCTGCGACGGGGTTGTTGGTGCGAATGTAAAAGAGCAAATAGGCGTTCTCGGCGAGCGCGTTTGCCTCGTTCACCGACAGCACGTGCTCGTCGTCGTACTTGAACCACTGGCCCTTGTTGTCTTTGCACACGCTCGTGTAGTGGCCGCCGACGACAAACTTGCCGTGGTGGGACACGACCGCAAAGAGTTCGTACACTGGTGGGTACCGAATGAAGCCTGGACCATCCTCACTTCCTTGCGCACCGCTAGCCACCCGACAGGAAGGGGACAGGACGTCCACGGGGAATGCAAAGCTCGGTGGATACTTGACAAACTGCTGCAGCTTGACCGGGCCGAGCTCCGGATGGTACGTGAAGCGCTTGATGTTGAGCGTCAGCACCGGGGGCAGTGCATCGATGCTCGTGACGCGCTTCATTTGAGAGTCTTCGATGATCTCTACCTCGAAGGCCTTGCGGATCATGTCTTCGACCGTGTAGTTCTTCACGAGCGATTTCATCGTCGGCACTCCAGGAATTGTCGGGAGCTCGTGGTCGAGGTTCAGGTGCAGACAGTGGAAAGGTTCGATCGTGATCGAACTCTGACGTCCCTTCTTGAGCTCCGCGCGGATCGCACCCTTGAACAGCCAGTTGATTGGCGAGCGCGCAGCGTCCACGGGGTTCTGGCGCATCACGGCGCTCTTGCCACCCTTCCCAACCTCGGCCCAGCCATCGTCCGTATCAAACGCCGATTGAAGACCGTCATCGCCCTCTCCACTCGAGCCATCCGACTGGGCAACGCGCTTTGTCTGCTTCTCACAGTTGGCTGGAAGCTGGAGACCGCTGCGCTCGTACTCCGAGTGCAAGTAGTCCAGGAAAAACTCGAGAAACTCCAACGCGTCTTCCTGTTCTCCGCGCGACTTCTGGAACGCGCTCAGCACGTCCATAAAGTAACCACTGATCTTGATTGGCTTGGGGACTTTACGCTGGATATCGTTCAGTCTACTTCCACCGAGTCGTTGCACTGAAAGACACACAACATCGTGAGCTCTTGACCACAGCCATTGCCAACTCAAGTCACTTACATTGGGCAAGCGTCGGCTCCTCAAACTCGCGCGTAAATGCGAGCATGTGGCGCCACGCGCGGAAGCTGGATGACTTTGCCAGCAGATCTGGCGTTGCTTCAACCAGCGTCGAAATCTCCATCAAAAGACTTTGGCGAGAGCCACAACAGACACTCAGTATTGTGGGCACAAACGTGACGTGACAAAACACCAACGTACTTGAGGAACGGCGGGCACGAGAGCACGGACTGCAGGATCGCGTTCTGGAAGCACGTGTTGCCCTGGTTCAAGAGACCGCTACAAATTATGGATTCTCTCGCGTGTGAGCACCAAACCAACAGCAGAAACCGTCACGCGCTCAAGCACGAAGCGCACCGTTTCTTCATCTCCTTGGTGGGCGCCGTGACGTCCAGCTCTTCCAACGCCTTCTGGATCGCCTGCTCAAACTCCATAGGCTCGAACGGCTCCCCCGCCGCTGAGGCAGCGGAGCCTTCGGCGGTGGTGGTGACATTCGCATTGGCGTTGCCCCACGCCGGTGCAGGCGCTGGCGGTGGCGGCCGCGGCGACGGCGGCTTCACACCGAGCGCGGCGGCCCAGGACATGGGCTTGGGCGGCGGCGGCGGCGCATCTTGGGGCTTGTCGTCTACAACAAACGTGCCTCTTCAGATTCCGATGATGGGTTGAAAACATGGGGCCACAAACGCGTCTACATGGCCCTACCGATGGCGAGCGCGCCGAGGGCCTCTTCCTCCGTAAAATCGCCAAAGGTGATCACGACGCTGGCAGCGCTCGGAGCCGGCGCGGGCGTCGAGGCGGTCGCGGCTACATCTTGGCGCGTCACGGGGGCGGACATGCTCTTGCGGCAACGGACGGCGGTCTCTTCCTCAAGCCCGCGTGTGTCTTCAAGTCGCCAGGCCCAGCCACTTGGCGCCCAGCATTTTTTTTAACCCGTAACAGCTACAGTTCTAATCGCGTTTGAACCTGTGCGTCCTGTAACCTGTAACAGGTTTGTATCAGATAAATGCTGTCGTTGCTTTGCGGATGGGCCGCAGGGCACTGCTGGGTGAGCGCTCACCGACTCGATCCAGAAAGCCGGTGCAACACACCGCCTGACAGGCGGCCTGTGCCCGTCTGCCCGCAGTGCTCTCTCAGAGAGTCTCTGGGGACAGCTGTCGTCCTATCGCAACGTTGAGCATTTTCCTCCCGCGTCCGAGTTGAGAGACTCTGGAAGTCCAAGAAGCCGACACTACTCTGGACGGCCACTCTGGATTCAATCCAGCCTCCATCCGCGTACCCTTCCCCGAAAAGCGACGGCCGCCGGATACACTATGTTCCCCTCGATGCTCAAGCGATCCGCCGCGGCGGCGGCGCTGCTGCTGGCGCTGGACGGCGCCCACGCGTGGCGCGAGGTCGCGATGGGCCGGATGGTTGACATGGCCGAGATGGCCGACTCGATCACGGGCATCGTCGTGGGCAACTCGCTGCCGGTCACGAACGGCACGCTCGCGGGCTGCGCGCCGCAGACTTTCACGTACACGCGCCGCAATGCGCCGTTCGTGTCGGTCCACTTCTCCAAGTTCTCGCTGCTGGACGGCGACGTCGTGACCATCGCGAGCGCCGACGGCGAGGTCCACACCATCACCAAGCCTGTGACGGCGCTGCTCGGGTTCCAGTCCGACCGTGTGCCCGGCCCGACCGCGACCGTCACGTTCACGCCCGGCGGCTGCGCGAACGCGGCGGCGCTGCCCAGCGACTTTGGCTTTGAGATCGACGCGTTCAAGTACACGTACGAGACGATCGCGAACAAGGAAGAGGCCTGCGGCGCCGCCAAGCAGTACGCGGCCGCGATCTGCTACAAGGGCAAGGAGGGCGTGCCGGCGGGCGTGTACAAGTCGTCGCTCGCGGTCGCGCGCCTCATGATCTCGAGCTCGGGCCCCACCACGGCCTGCACGGGCTGGCTCATCGGCAGCCAGGGTCACCTCATCACGAACCACCACTGTATCAGCAACGCCGAGCAGGCCGCGGCCACGAGCGTCGAGTTTATGGTGCAGTCGCCCGCCTGCGACGAGTCCTGCCGCCAGCTCGGCGACTGCCGCGACTTCGGCAAGGTCGAGAGCGTGGGCACGGACTTTGTGTACGCGAACGAGAAGTACGACTACGCGATCGTCAAGCTGCGCCGCAAGCCGTGCGTGATCAACGGCAAGTACGGCTTCCTGAGCCTGCGCAACGCGGAGCCCACTGAGGGCGAGAAGATCTACCTCGTGCACCACCCGAACGGCGGCGCCAAGATCATCACGGCCGAGCAGGACATCGACAACCTCGACAGCGACCCGACCACGGGCACGGATGGCGTCACGGCCGCCGTGGTCGCCGCGGTCAACGACGAGAACAACCTGGGCAACTTCTGGACGAGCTACTACGCCGACACGGAGCGCGGTTCGTCGGGCACGCCGGTGATCAGCCTCGACTCGCACAAGGTCATCGCGCTCCACTCGAACGGCGCCTGCAAGAACAGCGGCGCGCCCTCGCACCTCATCATCGCCGACATCAAGGCGAACAACATCGCGCTCCCGGATGACGCGTTCGCGTAGATGTTTTGCGTCGCCCTCGGACCCCTCCCCATTTTTTAACTCGATTGTAAGAGTTGACTGTATGGTGTCTGGTGCGTTTCTTGAAATGACACGTCCCAACTTGAAAAGCGTTTGAGCTGCTTGGTGTGCTAGGTACTTTTATTGATGTTGTCTACTGGGATGATTTCAAAACGCAATGGTGGCACGTCGTGTAAGAGGACTCGAGAGCATGACAGCTCGTGCTACTTCTTGGTGAGGAATGCCGGGATCAAGGTGCCCGTGGCGTTGAGATCGTCGACAATGTGCTTGGTCGACAAGGCGATGTTGATGCTGCTCTTGCATCCGCCACACAGGTGGAGTCCGACCACTGCGTAGTCGGTGAGGCTCATGACTGGCGCGCCAACGGCGGTATCGTCTAGCTGCGTGGCCGTAAACTGGACTCGACTCGCAGTGGCAATAGTAGCAGTCTGACACTCGTCGTCCGTGGTTATGCTGCTTGACGGTCGCACGCGCACAAATCCTTGGTCGTTGACGATTGTGATGCGTTTAGCGTAGCCGTCTGTGTAGTGCGGTACGAACACGACTTCTTCTTCCACTGGTCCACTCGCGCGCATGTGTAGAAATCCGAAATGTCCCGCCACGTTGAACCCGCGCGTCGCGAGCTTGAGCACGACCAAGTCGAGCTCGCGGTTGAGGTGATGCACTTCGCTTCGTGTGAACACTTGCGAGCCGATGCAGTTGGTAAACTCGACGCTCGCGTGCTCGACCATGCCCTCCCATGGAAGACACTGCGCAGCCGTGAGAAAGTACGCGTCGGTCGTGTTGCCCAACAAGACACCGGAGCAGTCTCGATTGTCGATCGTCATGCGCCCGACGGCCTGCGCCGAGCGGTGGAGCTGCCACGACGCCGGGCTCACGCCGACACATTGCTGTGCGAACGAACGGTCCACACCGCAGCCATACGCACCCGCAGTTGGGCCTGGAGGCGCAGCAGTTACCGAACCCGACGAGCGCTCGTCGTCAAGGTGGTACTTGGCGGCCGCTTCCAGCACGTCTGGGTCCTTCGCGTCGGACGCCGAGCGCTCCTCACGTGGGGCGCCGACAACGAGCGCGGCGACCGAGCGGCCACTGCCACGCGGCCAGGTCCAACGTGGCACAAGCGCTTCTTGCGTCAACTTGCGCGAGGCTGGCGCGTGGCGCGATCGGAGCGGCGATATGGCGGTCCGTGGCACTGCTAGCAGCGCGATGTGCATCATCAGAAACGTCACCAGCGCCGTCGCGAGGATGCCGACGAAGCCGAGTGCGCAGATCTTGGCGCCGCGCTTCATCGTGGCGGTGGGGGTCGAGGGAGAGAAGGTTGAAGGGGGGCTGTGTGGTGGAGAGGAAGTTGGGGAATGAGCACGTCCGATGGCGGGTTCAACATGAGCAAACGTTGAAGGGAAACGTCGAATTATTGCCCAATCAGACGGGAATAATATGAGCACATGGCCCAATCAGAATGCGCCATCGCCTCGAAACGTCGAGTATCCATGTGACAAGGATTCCGCACCGCAACCAACAAACAGGTCAGGCAGGCGTCACGTGGGCCCCACGGTTGGAAGAAAGCGCAGCTCGGATAGGCGAGCCACACAAAGTGCCCAAGATCGGTCCATCCCGAACAAGCACAAAAATGTTCCAGAATTTTTGTTGTTCTATGCATTTGGCACATTTTCGTTCTCCGCCCAGCCAGCGCAACTAACAAAATCAGACGATCCCACCACCATCGGATTATTGTGCTTGGACGTTGTCATTTACCGCAGATTGCGTGTCAGGCGGTAATGAGTTGAAGTCAGGGGCTTGTTCGCGGAGATCTATCTCATAGAGAGGTGCACGACAGCCCTGCTTCACGAAACTGCATCAAGATGAGAAGGTCGAGAAACCCGTTGGGACGTCTCCACACCGAGGCCTTCATTCTTCTCGGTTTCGTTCCACGTCTAACAAAAGATAGCCGAGGCGTCCTCCTGGGAAACACAAAACCAACTCACGAGAACACAACGACCATTCCACGGAAACGTTGGAACGATTATGACTTGGGAAAGGGAGGAGATAGTAAGTAACCGCCACTGCATGGCGCGTGTCCGACGGTCTTCATGAAGCTTTTACGTCTTGTACGCCGCGCGAGTAGATGTGGTGGTGTTGGCGTCGGCAGTGGCAGTGGAGGTGGCGATGGCGGTGGCGGTGATCGAGGCGTCAAAGGCGTCGACACGCTTGTCCGTGGCGCACACACGACCGGAACGACCACGGCACGGCATCTTCTTCCGCGCGGCACAGCTGACGCGACCGCCACGGCGCTTCAGCGGCGCGGATGGCGCGGCGTCCACGATCTCCATCTGCATCAGCACGAGCAGCAGCAGCGCGATCGCGCACGCCGCCGCGAGCGCGAGGATCCAGAGCTTGGCGGTCGCTTCCATGGAGAATGACCGGAGAGATAAGTGCCGTCCGGGGGGGGAAACCGTGTGGGGAGTGATTCTATAATGGAGGAAATCCAAGCGCATGGGGAAACCCACGGCCGGGGAAAGAAGACGCGCCCTGTCGCTCCTCCATTTTGTTGGAATCCTTGAGTGCGTGTCGATCGAACGACAAAGGAAACCAAGTGAACGGACCAATCAGCGCAAAGGAAATCCGCAAGAGCCAATCATACGCTGCGAAAGAAACCGGTACAGGGCCGGTAGTGTACCCATATCTGTGGAACTTCAACGTCTACGACGGCAACAAAACCTGTGGAAAATGGGGCTAAATCAGGTTCTTAGCGTTGGAAGGCAACCCCGATCAACGCGGGTGCCACTACTCAAAAAAGGGGAAACGATATGGATGCGGGCGACGCACTAGCTTGTGTTCGCGGTCAGAACTCGTCCTGCGCGTGCTGCGTGAAGCCGTCGATCGTGAGCGCGCGGTTGTCGAGGTCCACGAGGATCGAATAGCTCACGAGCCCGCTGTTCACGACGCTCTGGCCGCAGTCGCCGCACATGTGGAGCGCGACCACGGCGCTGTCGGCGAGGCTGATCACGGGCGCGCCGAGCGCCATGGCGTCCAGGAGAGGCGCCGAGTACGCGACGCGGCTCTGCGGCGCGTCCGCGCAGCCGCGGGTCGGCTCGATCGGCTTGATCCGGATCGCGTCTTGGTCCAGCGTCGTGGTGAGGCGCTTGGCGGCGCTGTTCTTGGCGTAGTGAGCGATGAACACCTTTTCACCAAACACGCGCCGCGCCGCGCGCAAGTGCAAGAAGCCGTACGCGGTGCGCAGCTCGGCGGGGTTGGTCTCGATGCGCAGCACGACGTAGCCGAGCAAGCGGCTGAGCGCGTACAGCTTGAGCTTCTTGTACGTGTTGGTGCCGGCGCAGCCCGTGAAATGGATGCGCGCGCGATCCACGTTCTTCTCGTTCGGGACGCAGCGCGCGGCCGTGAGGAAGTACATCGCGGTCTTGGACTTGCCGTCGAGCAGCACGCCAGAGCAGGACACGTGGTCTTCGTCAATCTCCAGGTGGCCGACGGCTTGCGCGAGGCGCTGGATCGTGCGTTCTTGACCTTGACCAAAGAGAGTAAAGCAGTTGGCGGTGTACGGCTGGCGAGCATTACACGCCGAGGACTCGTCCTGCATCATTCGCGCGGTCGAGCTTGGCACGCTGCCTTGATCGAGCCGCAGGGAGCTGGAGATGTTCAGGCTGAGCTCGCGGCCCACGTCGTCATGGCCGGCTTCTTTGTCGCTGGAGTTGCTGCCGTTACCGCTGCTGTAGCTGCTTGAACTCGCGACCGACGACTCCAGGTCTTCGTCGACATCGCCGGACGCTTCGCCGTCTTCTTCGTCGTCATCACGCTTGTCGTCAATCGACACGGTCAGCACGATACTGCGGACTCGCGCTTGTCCGCCATTCGCTTGAAGAAGAGAACGCGCGCTCGCGTTGCTGGGTGCGAGAGGCGCCATCGTCGACGTGTCGGCGAGAAAGTTGACGGCGCCCAGGAGCCCGAGCAGCGCGAACGCCATTGTTGCGAGGAGCCACATCATCAGACGCCGACTCGCCATCGTGCTACGAAAATCCAAGAGGAGAACGGCGGAATAGGGAGCGTGGGAAGTTGGGAGAAGACTGGAGAGAAGGAGAGGCGACTTGAGCAGGCGGAGGCGGATTGCCGAATGAGGCGAAAGGGAGGGAAATCCCCGCGGGCAGGAAAACGGCGAGAGCGACAGGGCGACCGTCGAGAATGGATACAGCGTTGAAGGGGAAACCAACGTCACTGGACCAATCGGATGCGGCAAACCACTGAGCAGCCCAATCAAACGCCTTGCCGGATCCGGAAATGGTGATCTTGCAGGGGTGTTGCGTATCCGGATGGGCAGTTGAAGAAGGCAGCCCAATCAGAGCCATCGCCGGATCCAGAGATGTGAGCTCCAAACCGGTACTGGTACTGTTTTGTGTACCCATTTGTGGTAGGTACGGTATCACTTTCGTCGCCACTTGCTGAAAAAGCCCGGCTTGTAGCTCTGCTTGGCGCGCCGCTGCTCCTGCTTCTGCTGGTTCGTGACGTGGACGGCGTACACGAGCTTGTCGCGCTCCTTCTCCTTGGCACGCAGCTGCAGGATCTGCCGGAAGGCCGCCCGAGCGCGCTTGGAGCGCCACGCGCACTGGAGCCGGATCACGCTCTGGAGCTTCTTTGCCTCGTACTCCTTGGCTTTGGCCGCCGCGTACTCTTGCTTGCGCTTCATGATCACGGTCGCTCGCTCCTCCTCGTCCGCGTACGTGCAGCGTGGCTCTCGCTCGCGCACTTCTTTCGTTGATTGATCTTCATACACAAAGTCCAACAGCGGGTCTTCTGCCTCCTGCTCGTTCGACTGGATTCGAGTGCGTCGCTGTCTCCGCTCCCGGCGCTCGGCCTCCTCCTCGTCTTCGTCGAGCACTTCATAGTTGTTCGCTGAACTTCGGTGCGCGGACTCGTCGTCGAGCTCGCTCTCAACGATTTTCTTCCCACCAAATACAAACGCCTTGCGCTTTTTCTCGACGGGCCGATGGCGCCGGACGCGGATCCGCTTCCATCGATCGCTTAGTTTGAGCAGTGGTACTTGCTCCACGACGCCCGTTCCGTCCAACACGACGGTAACCAGCCCAAACCTGTCCGTGGGCACTTGAGTGATGATGCCCGTGCTGACGACCTTGTCGTTTTTCGACGGGAACACCTTGATGTAGATTCCGTCCTGCATGGACAGCGGCTGGTTGTCCTTCTCAAGCATCGGCTTTAGCTGAGAGAGTTGGCGGGGAACGAAACGCTTGAGCGCGCCATCCGTTGAGAACGCGGCGCAGCCTTCTTCCTGACGACACACCTCTATGAGTTGCTCCACACTCCAACCTTCTAGTCGCTTGTAGTTGCCCGTGGGAAAGTCTTTCTTGGGGTAAAACTGGAATGTGATCGCCAGCTTCTGCGCCACACTCATCGCGACGATAACTTCGTGGCCGAGAACACACCACTTGGGGAGACTGATCGCGCGATTGTAGAGATAATGGAAGTAGCCTCGCTGAATCACAGTGGCTGCGTGGAGCCGCTTGGCCTTGACTGCTTCGTACACGCGGTAGTCTCGGTTGCACCGCCACGCGGCCTGAAGGCGAGTCGCTGCGTCGTACCTCTTCTGCGCAAGCAGCAGGAAGCGCCACCGCGTCTCATCTTCTTCCATCAGAAATCTCTCCGCACGACGCAATCCTAGTTGTTCCTCACCGGTCAACTGCTCGGGAATGAGAAGGCACCCGGGTAGGATCCACACTTTTTGCGAGTTGAGAAAACACGGCGGGCCGTCCATGATCGCGTGGGTTCGCGTCGTGGTCTGGGACACGCGTAGCTTGTCAACGAAACGTTGGCGCATGTCGATTTCGTCACCAAGCCGAGCGTGGTGATCCTCGAGCGTCTCGCGGCGCAAGTGCATCTCTCTCTGGTCGTACTTGATAGCGTCGATCTTTATCATGAGCTCGTAGTTCGTCTTGAAGAAGAGAGTGAGTTGAGGATCCGAGGCGCCTTTCGCGTTGTGGTGATCGTCCAGCTGTAGGAAGTGGAGCACCACCCACTCGGCGCAGTTCTCTGGGGCCGCGAGCGCCATCTTTACCAGCACATCGTTGACCCCCTGGAAGATCACGGAGGCATACTCCTCGATGTGCCGCTGCGGAAGGAGGTGCGCTTCAGCCCACACGTCAACCGCTCGTTGTGATTCTTCCGTCAAGCTGGTGGAAGGGAGAGGTATGGCATCCACGTCAACACTCCACAAAGACTGGTGGCGAGGGACCTCGGTCGCTAGGAAGGCAAAGTCGTCGTCGTCCAGGCAGAGCTCCTCTTCGGAAAGGCACAACTTCTCTTGCTGACCGATGATCTCGCGAATGAGTCGCTTGCTCTCAACTTCATCAGCCTACTTAGCGGACACCAAACATTCTCGGTGAACCTCAGTTGTTGAATTGTTCATTTGCACTGCGCAGTCTCACCTTGGTGTCCAGAAGAGCGTTCTGGATGACACGCCGCTTTTTGTGCATTTCGCCCACGAGCACCGTCGCGGCATCTTGCTCAATGCAGTACGCGACTTTGCACTACATGGTGCCGTCGTCAGTCACAACGCAAAACCCCATTCAATCCAACTAAGCGCACTCTACCGCATGCCGAAGATAATCCGAGAGCCACGGGAACGGCGCGAACGGTCGCGCCATGAGCACTTCGTTGATGCCGTCGGCGAGGTGCTGAAGCACCGCGAGCACATGCGGCTCGGAGATGTACGCGGCATTCGGTCGAGTCGCTTGACGAATGCGCGGGATATGCTCACGGGCCCATCGCTCCCGCCGCGCGAGCTGCTCCTTCGTCGGCCTTGGGCGCCACGGCATCGCCCTAGGAGGTCGTCAGGTGAACCGGCACGATCCTTCGGTATCTTGTGCCCACCTGCTATCCTGAAATACAGATCTAGGGGTAACCAACCGCGACCTCTGGAGTGGTTAGACGTTGAAAGTGCTCCGTCGTCTATTCAGGTTTCCGGCACTTACGGCGCCGTGAGCGGCCCCACAAAATCGAGCGAGAACGTGCCCTCGCTCTTGGGCTCCAGCTTTTCCTCCTTGAGCCACTGCGGGTTGTACAGCTTGCTGCGGTAGCGGTCGCCGCCGTCGCACAAGATCGTGACGATCGTGTGGCCCGGACCCAACTCGCGCGCCATCTTGACAGCACCAACCACGTTCAGCGCCGCGCTTGGGCCTACAAAGATGCCGTCGTTACGGAGCAGGAAGTAGGCCATGTCCACGATCTCCTGGTTCGTGCCTGTGATGCCCTTGTCGAGCTTCGCCTGCTTGAAGTTGGGCGTCACGCGCGGAAGCCCGATACCCTCGGCGATCGTGGATCCAATGCGCACCGGCACGGCCTCGAAGCCCTCCTTCTCGTAGCTCGTGCTCTGCCCGTCGTTGATGAACTTGGCCATCGCCGTGACCTCATCCGGGTCAACGACCCACGTCTGGACCTCTGTCTTTTGCTCCTTCAGATACTTGGAGACGCCGGCGATCGTTCCTGCCGTGCCGGCCGACGTCACGAAGCCGTCGACCTTGCCCTTCGTCTGGCGCCAGATCTCCGGGCCGGTGCCCTGGTAGTGCGCCATCATGTTGGCTGTGTTTTCGAACTGGTTCGGGTAGCACGTGTTCTCCTTCTCGGCCGCGAGCTTGTGGGCGACGTGGTAAAAGTGGTTCTCCTTGTCAAACATGGACGCCATCGGCTGCACGTGGACGTCGGCGCCCATGGTCTTCATGAGCTCGATCTTCTCGGTCGCCGTCTTCAACGGCATCGTGAACAGCGTCTTGTAGCCGCGCGCCGCCGCGAGCAGCGCCAGCGAGACGCCCGTGTTGCCCCCCGTGGCCTCGACGATCGTCGCGCCCGGCTTGAGCTCGCCCTTGGCCTCGGCGTCCAGGATCAGGTACTTGGCCGCGCGGTCCTTGACGCTACCGCACGGGTTCATGTACTCGGCCTTGGCATAGATTTTGCATCCGGTGAGCGCCGAGACGCTCTTGAGCTCGATCAGCGGCGTGTTTCCGACCGCTTCGAAGAGATCCACGGGCTTGTCGAAGCTTGACGATGGCGGCGGCGCGACGGGCGCGCTAGGCGGCGAGGCGGTCGCGCTAGGCGGCGAGGCGGTCAGCTTCTTCGAGTCCGACGTGAGCAGCGAGCCGCCGGCGACGCCCACGGCGAAGCAGCCGAGCGGCACGGCCCAGCGCTTCGCGGCGCTTCCTCCGAGCATCGTGGTTGATCTTGGGAAAATGATCGGCAAGCGGAGAACATGGCTGTAGACGGGATATATCACACAACAGAGGTCCCATAGTACAACGTCACTCCGACGAGGCAACTGTAGCCATCTCAAGAGCTCAGAGATCATCCCGAAAGAGCTCGATGAACTCGTGGAGGTCGAGCGTCGAGCTGGTGTTGACGTCGAAGCGCGCGATGATGCGCTCGACGTCCTCGCGCGTGATATTCGGTCCTTTCTTGGCGCCACCACCACCGCTGTCCGCGCCACCGCCGCTATGGCTGCTCTCGTCGTCGTAGAACTTTTCGTTGTAGCGGAGCGCGTTGAACAGCTCGTCGACGTCGATGTCGCCGTTGCGGTCCGTGTCATACAGCGCGAAGAGGTGCTTGAGCTCCTTGACCTGCTCGGGCGAGAGCTTCTTCTTCTTGGTGAGCTTGGCCTTCTCGGCGTTTTCGAGCACGCTGCAGAAATGGAGAATGTCGTGCAGGACCTCGCTCGGCGCCTCGTTGAAGATCGCGGCGCACAGTTCCTTGAGGTCAATCTGACCGCTCTGGTCCTTGTCGATGCTGCTGAAAATGCCCATCACGTTGTCGCGCAAGTGCGTGCTGCCAAACAGCCCGGCGCCGTCCACGAGCTCCCGCAGTGTGATCGTACCGCTCTTGTCTTTGTCGATCGTGTTGAATGTCCTGTACAAACTGACGACGTCGTCGCGGCTGTAGACCCCAAAGTACTCCTGCCGCATGATCGCCGTGTCCGAGCGGATGCGAAGCTTCTTTGCTGAGGTGCCACCGGTCTTTAGTGGTCCCTTCCGGGGTTTGCTGCCGGAAGACGACGGACGGCCCGCCGAGCTCACGCGGCTCTTGGCCGAGGAAGGCTTGCCCGCTTTCTCCGGAGATAGCGGCGGTCCGTTCGAGGTGGCGTTCTCGTGGATGTCCTCCAGGGGAGACAGCACTCGTTCTGGGCGCATGGTGCCGGCTCGTGACAGAAGACGCGACGCGCGCTGGGTCTTGTCGTCGACGGTCCCTTGCTTGAGGAAGAGGTCTTTGATCGTTGGCTGCGGCGCGAGGACTGGAGCCGACCGCACTTGGTGAAGTCCTGTTCCGGGCTCTTGGGTCCTTTGCGGTGCTGAGCCATCGGGATCCCGCACAGCTGAAGCGTCCTCTGCAACAGGATCGCACGGGCTGATGCTGAGACTGCGCTCACCGCTGCTACTGGCCAACAAGACCATGGATTGACTTTGCCCGAGAATCGAGCTTTTCCTCCGAGCGTTGTTCCTCGCGTCTTTCACCGGCTTCAGCGCCGACGGAACCGCCACGGTCTCGCGGATAACGCAGCTCGAACCGAGTCTCTCCAGTAAAAAGGACGACGGCGTGAGATCGATGTTCTCCATGGACTGGGACATGCGCAGTTTACTGCCTTTCGAAGTGAGCACCTTTTGGTTGCGTCGCACGTTCTCGTGGTGAAAGTTGCCGTACATTTGCTTCTCCCTATTGAGTCCGCCAACGCTCCAGTTGTCCTTGTCGTCAAACGAGAGGTCTTGGACGGCGCTGCTCAGGATATCTGGGAGTAGGTTGGACGCAGGGTCAACGTCTCCCTCACCGTCGAAGGCGTCCTTCAGACTTTCCGCGACTTGTGCGTCCTGGTCATTCTCGTCTCCTCCACGCCCAGAGGATTCTTGGTTCGAACTGCCTCCAGCCGCCTTGGCCTTCTTTTTCAGGATACGCTTCATGCGATGCTGGAACTTGGCGCGCTCTCTTTCCCAGGCTTCTTGTCTCGCGAGTTGGAAGTCGCTTTGCTTCCACGTCGCCTCACCTTTGAGCTGCTTGAACAGTCGATCTGTATCTACCGGAAGCGAAGCCTCGGGCACGCCCTGGCTCGGATGAGAACTGTGCTCCTCGGCATCTAGAGCTGATTCGGGCACGAGGTTCGCGGCGCTACAGGACGGCGTCAACCCGAGCAAGTTCCTCCTGCGGCTGCGCATGTTCATCTTGTCGTATAGGCTTCGTCTCGCAAGAACTTTAAGCTTCTGTGCCTTCATCGACTCCCAGATTTCTTCGGCTTGTTCGCGCTTCAGCTCTGCTGAAGCCGAAGTGTTAACCGACCACGTCCAGCCTGGGCTTGGGCCGCCGGTGTTACTGTCGACATTCCCGCCGCTCGCTGGCTGGTTATGACTGAGCGAGCCGAGATTCTCGCCTGCGAGCGACCACACGCGGACCGACTTGTCGGACGAACACGTGAGAATGGCCTGAGGGTCGTCCACTGTTCGAAGAAACCTAATGACGCCCAGGTGGGCTTTCCATTTCGCAAGTTGAGGGACTTCAATTGTTCTCACCGTCGGCAAGCGGGCGAACATCTCCTCGCCCCCGATTGCGAACCCGTCAGGGTCAGCCACGCCGCCGATGGCACTTTTCCGATGCTTCAGGTGGTTCTTGAGCCGCTTCGCACTCGTCCCATGGCGAATGAAGCGTCGACGGGGGTTGTAGGAGCCAAAATGGTTGGACGGGAGGCTTTCCGCCCGGAAGGCCTTGAGATTGAACAGCGTGAGAATCTCGGAGATGTCGTCTACACAAACCTCGCCGTCCATGCTGGAGGTGACAAGCAAGAACCGACCCTTCCGGACGCCTTCGCCGAGTTCCTCACCACCGGACTCGTCATAGAACACTTGGCAGCCGCAAACGCCGCCCTTTTGTTCCTCGTCGGCGTGGAAGTCTAGACCTGTGTGGATCGCGGCGAGAGGATCACTTATTGGGTCGCGGATAAACGGAGCGTAGTGGAAGAGCAGCAAGCTCGCTTGCGCGGGCGACACGTTCCAGCAACAGGCCAGACCGTTCTCGTGGCAAGATATCATAAGTGGGTACGGTTCGACGAACTCCAGCGCTGTGACGTCGCTCGCCTCGAGTCCGTGGGTCGATAACGAACACGTGTCTTCGAGCAAGAAATAAATGTAGTCCCAAACCTTGATAACTCCGTCGGCGCTGCCCGTAGCGACTAGCGACATCGCGTAGCAGTACGCCATACTCTTGATGTCCGTCTCGTGGGCCTCGGTGATGCACCGCAAGAGCGAGTTGGAGTTGGTGTTATCGTCGTACAGCCGCAGCGATCGGTCCCACGACGCGGTCAGCACGCACTGGTCTTCCTTGCAGTAGATCAGCGCGGAGACGTTGAGCTGGTGAGGCGTCCACGTTTTCAGGATCGCGCCGTTCATGTAGTTGAGCACGATGAGCTCCCCGCGCTGGGTCCCGAACACGATCTTGCGCTGGCGAGCGTCCAGGTCCACGCACGAGATGTCGGACGACGCGATGTTCCTAAACGTGCGAAGCAGCGCCCCGGACGTCGCGTCCCAGATGCGGATCTCCCGGTCCGTCGTCGTCAGCACCGTGGAGGAGACGCTATTGAATAGCACGACGGTCGAGGGCACCACTTTCGGCTTGAGGCGCACGCGATGCAGCAGCTTGAGTTTGTGGAGACCCGCGGCGAGAATCGTCTGCCCGTTGTTGAGCACCGCGAGGCTGTGCGCCTTCCACGGGTACTTGTCGCTGCCCAGTCGGAACGTCTGGAGACACCGGTTCGCGTTCTGCTCGAGGTCGTTGTTCTCCACCGATGTGATGTTCGCGAGGTTCCACCACTTGAACCAGCCTTCGTCGTCCACCGTGATCGCCTGGTCGCCGAGAAGAGAATCCCCACCAGGCACCCCATCGTCCTCACTGTTCGCGGCCATGGGCGACGAGCTGCGGCGGTCGCCTTGGCTCGCAAATCCGGCGGACTGGATTAGCTGAATACAACACACCGGCGCGTTGTGGCCCCAGAGCCGAAACACTGGCGTGGTCGCCAGCGCGCCAATGTCCCAGCCAAACACCTCGCACTCGAAGCCGGCGCTCAGGAAGAGCTGGTTCGAGAGTTTGGTGAGCAGCCGGATCCCGCGGCGGTGGCCCTGGCGCGTCGTGCGCACTTTGAGCGTGGTCGTGTCCCAGAGGTAGATCATGTTGTCCATGCCGCAGGACACGAGCGTCTCGCGGTTGAGCAGCAGCAGGTCCTGGAGCAGGTCCGTGTGCTGCTTGAGCGTCGTGAGCAGGCTCACCTCGCACCGGCCCTTGGCGTCGTGGAGCTTCTCGCGGAGCACGAACCACACGGTGATCACGAGGTCGGCGGAGATCGAGAAAAGGTGCTGCGTCGCCGGGTTCCACTCGAGCACGCGCTGCGGCCGCGGCGTGTGGACGATCGCGAGCGGCAGCGGCGTCTCGAGCGCGCTCGCGCTGCTGGCCGTGAGGATCGCGGACGCCCAGAACGTGAGCTTGAGGTCGCCGCCCGAGACCGCGAGCAGGTCCACCTTGCTCAGGTACTTGAGCGCCTGCACGGGCGACCGCTCGGAGCGCACGTCGTCCTGGTCGCGCCGGTAGCCCGTGATGTAGCACAGCGGGTGGAACTTGTTCACGATCGCCAGCGACGGCACGAACCCGCCGCCACCCTCGTCGCCTGTGGCCGGGTCGCTTACCCCCGACTCGGGCTCGCTCCGGAGCGCGTCGTCCACACCGAAGCCGCCACTCGCGTCCACGGGCGACGGGAGCAGCCCCGCGGGCTCGACGATCTCGACCACGGGCCGCGTGTTGTCGTGGACCAGCAGCCGCTTGAACTCGGGCACAAACTGCACGCGCTTGGGCGGGCGGCTGAGCACGTCGGCGAACGCCGCGTGCTCCTCGTACTGGAGGTCGCGCCAGTTGAGCTCGTCGCCGGTCGTGCCCATGCCGCCTTCGATGATGGCGCTCGTGAACTCCTCCCACTCCATCGTGCCGTCGCCGTTGACGTCCACCTGCGCGAAGAGCTCCACGAGGTCCGCGATGAACGCCACGACGGTGCTCTCGTCCCACGCGCGGACGCGGTCCAGCATCACGCCCACGAACTCGCGCAGCGCGAGCCCGCGCTCGCCGGCCGCGTCGAAGTCGCGCTTGAGCGCCGTGAGGTCCTCCACCTGGAGCCGCACCATGATGCCCACGCACGCCTGGTACTGCCGCAGCGCCGCCGCCATGGTGGCCCACCTCCGTCCGGACGTCGTCTCGCGGGGTTCCTGGGGACTTTCCAGTAGAAAGGTTGTCTGACCCACACGGTGGTAGGCGGCGGCGGTTATTAGTACGCGGTTACAGGACGTCCGAGGCGCCGACTGGCCGGCCGGCCTCTCCATTTTCCGACCGGCGCGGGACCGATGAACGCGCGCCCACCGCTGCACGCCACGAGCCCGCGTGCGGCCGCGCACGCGGTGCCGTCGAGTTGCGGCGGCTTCCCGCCGTCATCCGTCCCCGCGCGGCCCATGTCGGCCTCCGCGTCCGCATCCGCATCCGCATCGTCCGCAGCGCTTCGCCCCAAGCGGCCGCTCTCGGCCTCGCGCGTGCCCACAACGACGGCCACAAGCGCATCGGTGGTACTGGTTCGTCCGCGCACGGCCACACCTGCCTCGCTGACGACGTCGTCGTCGCCGCGGCGCCGTCCGGTGAGCGCCAGCCGCGTCCGCGCGACGGACACGACGTCCACAGTGACGCGACGAGCGGACATCGAGAGCGAGGACGACGACGTGGACGCCATCGCGATCCCCGTGGCGCGGATCCAGCATCATCCGCGGGCCACAGCGGACGACGGTGTGGACGAGGGAGCGGATGCGTCCGCGCGAGACGGCCACGCGGACCTGTGGACGTGGCCGGACCACGGTGAGGACGACGTCCAGATGGGCCGCGCGGCCCTGTCCAAGGCCGAGGCGTTCCTACTCACGTGGCAGCACGAAGAAGCCAGTTTCCGCTCCCCGCTGCTCTTCGCCGAGGCGTCCTTCGCGCAGGCTAAAGGTGAGAATGATCCAAGGATTGGTTCTCCGCTGGCAACTTCAACCACTCACCATCTTTTTTTTTTGTTTTTTTGTTCTGCTGGTGCAGCCATGACCGAACGCGGGTGGCCGCACCCGAATGTGTTCCTGTCGTCGATCGCGTTCGCGTCGCTGGAACTGTTCTGCAAGTCCGTGGAGCGCCAGCACCCGTTCGCGGCCGAGCTCGTGGACGCGCTCGGTCCGGCGCTGCTGACCAACTTCGGCGAGCTGCGACGCGCGCAATCGACCCCCATGGGGCACCACTCGATGGATACACCGACCACAATGAGGTTCCTCCACTACCTCCAGCACGGCCGCTTCGGCTTCCAGCAGCTCCGCGACCACGAGGCGCAGCTCGCGTCCTGGCGCCGCGCCGCGCAAAATCTCAAGCGCGAGTGCCAGCGGCTCGGCGAGCAGCTCCAGAAGCAGCACGTCGCGCGGCTCTTCGACCGCGTGCGGGCGCGCGTCAAAACCGTGGCCGCCGATGCGCGTGGCACTGCCACCAGCGCTACCAGCGGCACCCCGGACGACGCGCAGCCGTACCCGCAACTGCGCCGCATCCTGTTTGGCGACCAGCGCGGCGCACGGCTGGACGTGCGGCCGGAGGATTACGCGTTCGAGCCCACGAGCGAGGAGCTGCTGCTGGTCTTCAACTCGCTGCGGCCCGCCGAGGCCGCCAAGCTGCTCGCGAATCTCCAGACCCGAGCGTGCGAGCTGCAGCTGCCCAAGCTCGGTGAGTTATACGCGACGGCCGTGGACATGCTGCCTGAGAGCGAGCGGCGTTGGTTCCTGAGCGAGTACTTTCTGCTGGTGGCCACCGACGAGCTGCAAGACGCGCTGCGGGCGCGAGATGAGACCAACCACCAGAAGCAGTGGGAGACATTTCTGGACGAGATGAAGGATGTGCTGCGGCTCCAGGATTCAGGCAGAAACGCCGAAAGCGCGGTCGTTCAGCAGTTCCACTCGGACGAGGCCCGCGTCGGTGCAAGCGTGTACGAGCTCGTGGACCTCGTGGAGGAGCTGGCCGCCGAGGTGTCGCTCTCGGACGACAAGAAGCCGCTGCGGCTCTCGGCGGAGCTCGTGGCGCGGCTCAAGCCGTACCAATCGGTGAAGAAGAAGGTGGAGAAGGCGAAGCAGCTCATGATGGCGGTGCCACAGGACGTGCCGCCGCTGACAGAGTCGACCGCCTGCGGCTGCGTGTGCGGGAATCACCGGCTCGTCGGCCTTGATGAACGTGAAATGCATATCCCCAACAAGAGCGACGACAGCTCCGTCGCCGCCGAGTTGCTGCTGCTCGAACGACTGCGGAGAGATGCAGGCGAGGAAGACACTACGAGGAGGAAGAAGAGTTCGCACAAGCGTACGTCGTTGGCCGCCGGCAAAAGCGGCACCACAAAGCGGAAGAGCTCGGTGAACCCGGTCTCGGCCCAGGTCTCGACGCGCAACTCCATGGCCAACGTACGGCTCTTCCCGCTGTCGGAGGTGTGCCATCTCGTGAGCTCCGTCGTGCAGCTGCAGTTTGCGCGCGAGACGGTGGATGGACCGTCCTCGCGGCGAGGGTCCTTGCGCCGCAACAGTCGCAAAGTCGCTGACCCAGCAGCGATGCAAAAGCCGTCGTTCAAGAGCCTCGCCAAGGACCTACTGACGCGCAAGTACGGCATCAAGTCCATCGCCGTGCTCCACATGCTGCAACTGGAAAAGTCGCTGGTGCACTACGGTGCGACGGACAAGCACACGCGCTGCGAGCTGTTCGCGTGGTTTATCGGCGCGGACAAGATGCGCTCGCACTACAAAGACCTCGCGTTCCAGTTCTACTTGCGCGTGGTCAAGACGGTCATCGCGCAGCTGCTCAAGAAGCCACTGGACGCGGTGTCGTACGCTGATCTCATCGGTGTCTGGACCGAGCAGATCGGCGACGCGGACACTTCCTCTGGTGCCGTTCCGCCCAAGATGCTCACGGGGGCGCAGTGCCTCGAGGTGTGCAACGCGGTGTTTCCAGAATGGATGAAAGAATCGACGGCGTTCGCAACGTTGGTGGAGCGGCTCAAGACCACGACGGAGACTGTTGACCTTGAGGAGTTCTTCAAGCGCGCGATGGCAACGTGGGAAGCACAGTTCGTCATAACGCACGCGCAGATCGAAGAGGCGTTTGCACGCGAGGTCAAAGCAGACGTCGAGGAACTCGAGTTTCCAGTTTTCGTCAAATGCGTCGCCGCCTGCGGGCTCGAACTCACGAGCGGGCAGCTTCTGGAGTACTACGACAACCTCATGGGCGAGGACGAGTACGGCGTGGCCGTGGACAAGGCCGTGCTGTTTGTGATAGAGCAGAAGCATCAATGAAGCATCTCGTTCACTCTACGCAATGTCAGTGGGTATATTTCGGAAGCAAACCAACGTCTCACCGGACCGCGGTCGTCTAGAAAAAAGGGTTGTTACCGCCCTGTCCAGATCCCTGTAAGTTGATGAAAGGCTGGTTCAGCCCGCCCTGCTGCTGCTGCTGCTGCTGGGGCGGCATCATACCCCCATGCTGCATGGGCCCCCGCGGCTGCTGCTGCTGCTGTTGCTGCTGGAAGCCCATGGGGTTCATGCCGCCCATCATCGGGTTCATGCCCATGCCACCCATTTGCTGCTGCTGCGGGGGGAAGCCCCGGCCCGGAGCGGGACCGCCTGTACAACACAAAACAACGATGCGTGAGCTTCCCATGGTCGTCAAACCCAAGTATTTCGCTGCGGTCGTACCTGGGAACATGCCACCGCCGCCCATCATCGGGTTCATGCCCATGGGCGCCTGCGGCGCGCCGCCGAACATCGGGTTCATCATCGGGTTGGGCTGGCCAGGCTGCTGGCCCATCATCGGGTTGAAGCCTTGCTGCTGCGGCATGCCCATGGGGTTCATGCCCATCGGGTTCATACCCATGCCCGGGTGGCCCATGGGGTTCATGCCCATGCCCGGTTGGCCCATCGGGTTCATACCCATTGGCGCCGGCGCCATCATGCCGCCCTGTGGACCGCCAAACGGGTTCGCCGGTGCCTGCGGCACGGCCGGCGGGCCGAAGCTCGCCATGATGTTGGCCAGGTTGTTGGCGCGCTGGTTCTGCGCGGGCTGCTGCTGCGGCTGCCCAAACGCGTCCGAGAAGCCCTGCGCGTTGCCGCTCGAGCCGCCGAACGACGCCCACTCGTCCTGCGCGGGCGCGGGCGCGGCCGCAGCCGCAGCCGCAGCCGCAGGGGCCGCCGCCGGAGCCGGCGCCGCGGGCGCTGGCGTGCTGAACACGTCGAACGAGAGGATGTCGGCGGTCGCCGCGGGCTTGGCCGGCTCGGCGCGGCGCGCCGAGGAGGACGACGAATTGGTGCGCGAGGTCGAATCGTTGGCGCTGCGCGCGGCGCGCGCGCCCGAGTTGGTTCGGCGGCTGCCGCGGTCGTCGTCGTCGTCGTCGTTGTGGGCCTTGCGGCTGCCGCTGCTGTGGCGGCCGCCCGAGCCAGTCTCGGGTGGCTCCTCGCGCGCGACGAAGCGCTTGCGCTCGTACTTGTCGCGGATCCACATCTCCTTCTCGCGCACGGACGCCTGCTCGTTCGGGATGCGGTAGTTCTGCGGCACGTTGGCCTCGAAGTAGGCCTTGGCGCGCGCGTTGCCCCACTTTTGCATTTGCTGGAGTTGAAGGGAACGAAACCATTAGCGGACGCGCCATAGAGGAGCGGAACGAATTTCTCGAGAGGAGCGTACCGCGACTTGGTCGCTCGTCCACGAGTCGAGGTTCACGGAACGCACGAACGTGAGGTGCACGCCGAGGCTGCGGTGGATGCCCGAGCACGCGATGCAGATGAACACGCCGAGGTTGATGGACGCCCAGCGCGGACCTAGTGTGCATATTCGATCCCTCCATTTAGTTCTCGGCGGAATGTTCCGGGGCGGAGGTCAAGAACCAAAAACGCACCGCGGCAACCGCAGTCGGCGCAAAACTTGTTCTCCTCGCGCTTGGTGAGCTCATCGAGCACCTTCTTGAGCTTGGTCTGGTCGTCGGGGGCCTTGCCCGCGCTTCGGCTCATGGTGGCGGAGCGGAGAAGAGGGGAGCGCTGTGGGTCGGAGGTGCCACCGGCTTGGATCTGCCGTGGCGCGCGCGACTGTTCCCTCGCGAGATGCCGGTTCAGGAAGCGAGCCACCAAAGGCACCACCAACACGGGACGGCGGCCACGCGGTGCATCCTGAAACTCCCCCAACAGACAGACAAGCCAAAGAGCATCCCCTTTTGTGGGGGCACAAAAACCCAATCACCCGGATCCCAAGCGATCCTGAATGTGGACCACTTGGCGAAATGTCACTCTGACGAGGTAAAAAAGCCTGGAACTTCAAGTGGATGAGCCCCATATGCGCATCATCATTCGTGATTCACCCACAGTCTTTCTTCTGTGGGCCACAGAAGAAAGACCAAAGTCTCCCTCCTCTCATTGAGCATCCACCCGCGCCCTCCCCCCTTCAAGTGCAAGTTGACGCATCCGCGTTCTCCGCTTTCTTCTTCTGTTCTCCGCTCGGTTCTCCTCCCCAGGCACTTTCGCTTTCTCCGCGCGACCGAGCTCCCACCAACGACAAGGATGGCGACCAAGACCAAGCAGCTCGTGCAGAGCGCGCACACGATCGTGGAGGACATGCTCGAGGGGCTCGTGCAGGCGCAGCCGCACCTGGCGCTCGTGGCCAACGAGAAGGTCGTGCTCCACCGCGACTTCGAGGCCATCAAGCAGCGCCAGGTCACGCTGCTCTCGGGCGGCGGCAGCGGCCACGAGCCGGCGCACGCCGGGTACATTGGCGAGGGTATGCTCACGGGCGTGATCTGCGGCAACGTGTTCGCGTCGCCCACGACCCACCAGGTGCTCACGGCGATCCGCCACGTCGCCGGGCCCAAGGGCTGCCTCCTGATCGTCAAGAACTACACGGGCGACCGCCTAAACTTTGGGCTCGCGGTCGAGCAGGCCAAGACCGAGGGCTTCCTCGTGGACATGGTCGTCGTGGGCGAGGACGTCGCGGTCGTGAACGCGAACGCCGGGCGTCGCGGACTCAGCGGCACCGTGCTCATCCACAAGGTGGCCGGCGCCGCGGCCGCGAGCGGCGCCGACTTGAAGTCGCTTGTCGCGATCGTCGATAAGATCTCCAAGAAGGAAGCGCTCGGCACCATTGGCGTGGCGCTCCGCCCGTGCACGTTGCCCGGTCAGGACGGTCCGTCGCGAGAGCTCGGCGAGAACGAGATGGAGCTGGGGCTCGGCATCCACGGCGAGCCGGGCATCGAGCGGTGCGAGCTGCAGGACGCGCCGACCGTCACGGAGCGAATGATCGCGCGGCTCGCGGACACACTGGCGCTGGCCACGGGCAGCGACAGTGTGTTGATGGTTAACAACCTCGGCGCGAGCACGACCATGGAGCTGTTTGTGGTCGCCAAGCACGCGATCGCCGCACTCAAACGGCGCGGCGTGGACGTCAAGCGCGTCCTGGTCGGCTCGTTTATGACGGCGCTGGACATGGCGGGCTTTTCGCTCACGACGTGGAAGCTGGACGCTGACGTCAAGCTGCTGAGCTACTTTGACGCGCCGACGACGGCGACGGCCTGGAACTACTCGCCGTTCGAGGCGACCACGCAGCCGCAGATCGTGCAGCCGCTCCACGCTGCGGGCGGCCACCCGGTCTACACGCGCCCAGAGACGCTCTCGCCCGCCGCGCAGCTCGAGGACAAGGCGATCCGCGCGGCGTGCGAGCAGTTGATCAAGAGCGAGCCGGATCTTACCGCCTGGGACGCCAAGGTCGGCGACGGCGACTGCGGTCTCACGTTCCGCAACGCCGCGACCGCGATCCTGTCGGACCTCGCGACCAAGTATCCGCTCAACGACGGCGCCGCGACGCTGCGCTCGCTCGCGCACTCCGTGAGCCAGAGCGCCGGCGGTACGTCTGGTGTGCTCTACACGATCTTCTTCACGGCCGCGGCCGTGCAGATGGAAGCTCTCCACGACGCATCGGCGCCCGCCTGGGGCGCGGCGTTCCGCGCGGGCATCGACGCGGTCCAGCGCTACGGCGGCGCGCAGGAGGGCTCGCGCACGATGGTGGACGCACTGCTGCCTGCCGCGCGCGCGCTGGGCGACCCGTCGTCGCTGGCGGGCGGCGATCTGGTCGCACACCTCGAGGCCGTGGCCGCGGCGGCGGAGACCGGCGCGGACAAGACGCGCTCTATTCCGACGGCGCAGGCGTTCGGGCGCACCGGGTACGTGGACCAGGCGCAGGCGCTGGACATCCCGGACCCGGGCGCCAAGGCCGCCGCGATCTGGATCCGCGCCGTCGTGGACGCGCTCGCGCAGCCGTGAGCCAACGCGGAGAGAGTGGCCATGTCCAATGCGACAACCCACGATCTGCGGCTGATTTCCTTCGTGTAATGATGTATGTGAATACATGGAAAGTGTAGCCATTCGAAATGCAATCGCTGAAGCGGGTTAGGGCGCCTCCGGATGTCGCGGGCTGGCAACACGATGAGAACAAGCATGGCTGCCACGACGACGTGGCAGCAACGGTAGAAAACGCCACGCCCACGGAGACGATCCACCGTCCGCAACGGAAAGTTGTCACCCACCCAGCTTCATGGGCTCTTTCACGTGGAGTGTTTTACACGAGAACAATCTGCGGTCGGATCGCATGCCACCGGATGGAACGCGACATTCCTTGGTTTGGGCGGCCAGCCGGCGGGCAGGCCGCCTGGCGATCATCGTGACTTCGCTGTGATCCGCTGCCATTGGCAGTGCCAACGCTGGCGCGACCTCTCGCGCCACAAAGATCCGAAGCGTTCGGTTTGGCCCGTCAGTCCACCGCGGCTCGCCCGGAAAAGGCCGGGGCCGCGTTCGTAGTGGCTGCTGCGTACCCAGCGCAAAAGTCGTTCACCGCCGTGTACTGTGCGGCGCTGTACCCTCTTCTCCGCTGGCACTGCCAGTGGCAGTGGTTGCTTCCGAGTGGGCCAGTGCTTGGTGGCGCCATACGTCGGTGTGAGCGTTTCGAGGGCAGAACCCAAATCGTTTCCAGCGCCTCAGACGAGCCACGTGCGCGCACGATCGCAGGCGAAGAGACCAGGACTTCGGAAACCGGACGGCACGATCCATCTCGTTTCTTGGTTCCATCGTGCCAACAGCGCGAGAACAGTTCTCCAGATCGGTTCCGCCACACACGTCCACACACAGATCGACGATGATCCGACGACGACTGGGCCTCGTGTATATGGCAGCGCTGGTGGTGGCACTGCTGGTAATGCTCGCCGTGCCGCTGGCGCGTGGCGCCGCGCCCACCGACGGCTGCTGCGCCAAGTGCATCGGCAAGACCTCGTCCGTGCCGTACACGTACGACCCGCTCGTGTACGCACAGTGCAGCGCCGCCGGCGGCGTCTGCTGCTTCAACTGCGACGGCGACAAGTCGTCGCCGACCATCGAGAACGCGTCGTTCGGCGACGACGGCGAGACGCCGCAGGTTAAGGCCGGCGAGTGGATCCAGATCACGTGGACCAACGTCGCGCGCGTCACGTACGAGAGCTACAAAGTGGGCCAGACCAAGACCACGACCGTCACCAACAGCAGCGCCGAGGCAACGCACGAGGACAGCGTGTTCTTCATCTGCGCCAAGAGCGCAGGCTCGGTCGTGGTCCGCGGCTGGGGCTCGGACCCGTGCGCGTCGGCCACGCCCGAGTCCAAGATCGTCGTGGTCGCCGGCAGCAGCAACGGCACGTGCGCGTCGCGCACGCCCACGGCGCCCACCTCGACGGCGGACGCCAGCGCGAGCGCGAGTTCCAAGGCCACGCCCGCGCCCGAGGAGGACCCGGAACTCGCGCAGTGCAACCTCCAGCGCGCCAGCATCGTCACCGTGGACGGCAAGCGCACATGCGTGTGCGCCGCCGAGTGGACCGGCGCGCCCGACTGCGCCGGGTACCCGTGGTGGAAAACCGCCGCGACTATCGGCGGCGGCCTCGCCGCACTGGTACGTTCCCTGCATCGTTCCGAACTAATCTGGACGTGGCACTTACGTGTGGTATCTATAATCCTGTAGCTGTCCATCGCCGTGTCCGTCAAGGCGTTCATGAACTCGCGCAAGGCCAAGCAGCTCGAGGAGGAGCAGCAGCGAAACGAGGCGGGCGGCAGTATGGGGCCCGTGCTGGGCGAGGAAACCATCCGCATCGCCTCGGACCCGGAGCCGTCCAACCGCGCGAGCGACCAGGCGTACCAGGCGCCGCCGCCAGCGTCGGGCAAAGCGCGCGACAACAAGGAGTACACGCTGTGATCACAGGCAAGCGGCCGCCTCATCATATTTATTCGTCATCTCCACGGAGTCGACCACACCCTCTCCGGACGATCCCAATTCGGAAAGCACACAAGCGCACATGTGTGCAGCCATCAACGACGCTCATCCATCCAGGGCGCTCTCGTTCCGTCCGGAAAAGGAGCTCGAGATCCAGCATGTCGACATGACAATAATCATCAGTCCATGCTGCTGGACAAGTCCAAAAAAAAACAAGAAAACGATTGTCCCAACAACCAACAGCAGCTGGCGCGAAGAACTCGAAAAAACGAAAAATCGTTTTACAGGTGCCTAAGCTAAATTTCTCTAAACACCATCTGAATCCATCCCAGCCAAAACCCATAAAACCCAGATACTAATCATGTGGTCCACTTCAAAAATCAGGCGAATAGCCCAACGTGCCGTCCGTTGACAATGAACCCACTGCAGTCCACCGAGGGGCCAACATAACCGACCGGCGCAGTGCTCCATATTTACCTTCCCCTCCCCTCCTCTTCTCTCCCCTCTTCTGCTCTCCCCCTGCTCTCCGCTCCGCTCCGCACCAGTCTCCTCTCCTCTCCCCTCCCCCTCCTCTCCGCCATGCCGCTCGTCCGCTCGACGCCGCCGCCTTTCTCGCGGGTGCTGCAGCTCCTCGCGCTGCTGCTCGCGCTCGCGGCCGCCTCCGCGCGTGCCGCGGACCAGTGCTGTGCCGCGTGCCTCGCGCAGACGGACCCCAAGACGCGCAACCTCACGTACGACCCGCTGGACTTTGGCCAGTGCTCCAAGGCGCAGGGCATCTGCTGCTACGGCTGCGCGTTCGCGCACGGCGCGCCGAACTACGCGGCCGGCGTCACGTTCGCGGCCGACGGCTCGGCGCGCACGACGGTCGGCGCGCGCGTGGCGCTCTCGTTCAACGGCGTGACGCGGCTCACGTTCGACCTGCTGGCGCCCAACCAGATCAAGTCGACGTTCGTGGGCAACCTCAGCACGCAGGTGCTGCCGGCGAGCGACGGCACGTTCGCGCTGTGCGCGCGCGGGCCCGGCACGCTTGCGGTGCGCGGCTGGGGCGCCGACGCGTGCCGCCAGGTCACCAACGAGTTCACGATCGCGGTCGCGGCCGCCGCGGACGGCGCCAGCGCGGCCTCGTGCGACGCCGCGACCGTGCGGCCCGCGGACGGCTCCGGTGCGGCCACGCCCAAGCCCAACCAATCGGTGCAGCCGCAGGGCGACAGCGACGCCAAGACCGGCGCGAATGACGTGGACAACTGCAGCGCCACGCGCGGCTCCGTGCGCACCAAGCAGGACGGCGCCAAGTTCTGCGAGTGCGTCGGCGACTGGCGCAACCCGCCGCTGTGCGACCAGTACAGCTGGACCAAGACCATCGTGACCGTGCTGGGCGCCGTGGCCGCCGTGGTACGTGTGGCTGTGTGGCCGTCTAGCTCCTCGGCTCGTACTAACGCTCGCTGTCTGTTATAACAGTTCTCCATCGCGTTCTCGGTGCGCGCGTACGTCAAGAGCAAGAAGGCCGAGCGCGAGGCGCGCGACAAGGAGCTCGACATGGTCTCGGAGAACGAGCTCGAGACCATGCGCATCTCGCCGGCCAAGCGCGACACCAGCAGCTCGCCGGCCACGACCAGCGCTGCGGCCAGCGCCGGCGCCAACGCCAAGCGGACGCCGTCGCGGTCGCCGCTGGTGGCCACGCCCGTCCGCACGTCCGGCCACGAGACAACGCTCTGAGACACGGGCGTCCTCCCACTCGTTCCGAACCCTCCAGTGTCGTCACGGGTTGGACCACCGAAGGAGGAGGAGGAGGAGGAGGAGGAGGAGCGAGCCTTCCGTACCACTAAAGATCTCATTATATAGTAACGTTACGCTCTCGTCCACGCCAGGGGCTCCCCCTTCCTTATTGTGCCCTTACATGTTGCTCTCGGCCCAAATAGACAGATGAAGCGACAGAGACAAAGAGATACAGAGAGAGAGAGACAGACAGCGACGAAGAGCTAGAAGGATCATTGATGTATTGGGGACTCGCTTCGATTCGACTGGGACCGACAACTACGACTGAAGGGGGGATTTGGAGACACCGACTTGGACGGCGCCCACGACGCTCACAGCACGCCCTTGTCCTCGTTCTCGGCCGTGAACACGCCGAAGAACTGCTCGTAGCGCGCGCCGCCGGCCGCGGCCATGGCGTCGTCCGCGCGGCGGTCGTAGGCCATGAACCAAAAGTGCGCGCCGGCCAGGTCGTGCGGCCGCCAGTCGGCCACGGCGTGGAAGTACGCGCGCTGCGTGGCCGCGCTGGGCGTGTTCCGCGGGAACGCGGCCGGCGCGCCGCCCGTCGAGGGCCAGCCGGTCTCGGTCACACGGAACTTGGCCACGCGCGTCCCGAAGCGCGCGCGCAGCTGGGCCCATTGCGCGTCCAGCAGCGCCACGGGGTCGGCCGCGTCGAAGCCGGCCGTGAAGAACGGGTAGATGTTGACGCCGACAAAGTCGCAGCCGGCCACGAGCCGGTCCATGTCGGCCGCGGCGCCGCCGTCCAGCAGCTCGTTCACGCGCTGCGCCGAGCCCACGAGCACGCTCCCAGCAGGCACACCGGCCGCCGCGAGCCGCGCGCGCACGGCCTCGACCTTGGCCAGCACGGCGTCCACGCGTTGCGCGCCGCCGCCCGCGGCGAGGTCCTCGCTGCTCACGATGATGGCCTCGACCGTGCCCGGGTGCGCGCGCGCGCCCTCGACCGCGGCCTGGAGCTCGAGCTCGTCCCAGTCGGCGCGCCCCGGGTAGGTGGCGAGCCCGACGTAGAGCTTGAGCCGGTGGCGGCTCGCGTAGTCGGCCACGCGGAGCCCAAAGTACTGCGCGTGGTACGTGCGCAGCACGGCGAAGCGGTCGCGCAGCTGCGCGAGGTCGCGGTCGAGCACCTCGCCGATCCGTGTGCTGTCGCCGCCGTCGCCGGCGCGCAGCGGGTACAGCGCGCTGTGCATGGGCTCGTAGCACGCGCCCAGGCCCGTGGTGCCCGTGGAGAGGACTGCGGGCGCCGGAGTCGCAGACGTGGGTGTCGGGGACGGAGATGGAGATGGTGAGACCGAGGGCGTCCGGGCGGATATCATGGCCGGCGTCGCTGATGGACTGTTGGCGGTCGCCTGGACGCGCACGATCGACGCCAAGGCCGTTGGTGTGGATGTGGCCACGGGTGTGGCCGCGGGGGGCGTGGCCGGAGGGTCGGGCCGGACGTCGCAGCCCGCGCTGGTCGTGGCAGCCACAGCGTCGCTTAGCGCGAGCGCGGCTACGAGCAGCGAGAAGAGAAGGCGCGCCATGGAGCGTAGATGTTGCGGGGGATATTCGGCCGGATCAGAGGGCGACGCGAGTTGGCGAGTGACATTGCTTTCGAGGCGGCCAGCGCCGCTGCGCTGAGGGCGGCGTCAGGAACTCCTGTGCTCTCCCTTCGTCGCCGGTCGTTACGGCGATCGCCTCGTGTCAAACGCGGCGGTCATGGGACGCCTCGCTCCTCTCACTTCACCGTGAGATGAAGTTTCTTAGCCCAGTCGAGCGCCGTGCAGTCCTGCGAGCGGCGCACTTCGGACCCAGCGGCCAGGTTGACCCGCATCACCCTGTTGGCGGCTTTGCGATGAGGGGGAAGCGACGTTACGAAGAGAGAGGAGCGAGAGTGGCTGAAACGCCGCGTTGTCCAGAGTCCCATGGACGCACACGCTCGTGCGTCCAGGGAAGGTGCTCGGAACGCGATGCCTTGGCGAGCGGTCGCCACGTCGCATGTGTTGTGGCCCGACTAAGATGTACCCATGTTCGACCGGATCACTTCGAGTTGATTGGCTCATTGGAGACTACTATTTACATCGATTTTCGTTGACCTCTGATCTCGGATCCGTTCTCGTTTAGCAGCCTTCGCCGCCGGCCACGGTGAGGCACGCCGTGGCCTCGACGGCCGCGAGGATCGTCGTGAACGGCGCCCACGCGAGCACGAACGCGGCCGCAGCGCCCACGTAGAGCGCTGCGAGCCGGTGCGCGCCGCCAAACTCCTTGAGCACGTGCATCGCGCGCTTCTGGCCGGGCAGCAACGGTAGCAACGCGAGGTTGGCGGCGCGAAACGCGATCCACACGAGCAGCGCGTAGACCATCTTCCAGCGCACGGCCGCCGTGTCGCTCGCCCACTCGCTGTCGTACGCGTCGAAATGGGAGCCGATGCTCTGCGCGAGCGACGTCGCGAAGGGCACGGCGGCGTTCGCGATCGACGTGAAGAGCGCCAGGCTCGAGGCCTCGAGCCCGGCCGAGTCAGTAGCTTCAAGAATCGCGAGCAGGATCGCGTAGAACGCCATGGCCTCGACGAACGCCACGAGCTGCTCGACCAGCAACGTGAGCCCGCTGTTGCGCACGACGTCGGTCACCACAAACACGAACGGGACGACTGTGATGACCAGCGAGATGGCCACCGCGCCTTGAATGAGGCGCCGCCAGTTGGTCAGCAAATGCGAGCGCCTGAGCAGGAACGCGACGCCCGCGAACACGAGCGAGTTGACCGCGCCGAAGAGGTTGCTCACCAATGGGCTGATGTCGAGCCATGTCTCGTACAGCACCTTGGTCGACGCGGTGTAGTACGAGAAGCACACGCGCGCGAGGAACACGTACACAAGAAGCTGTAGCGTCGAGCGCTTCTGGAAAAACGCCCACAGCGTCTGCGGGCGAGCGCACACGACGATGCTGGCGCGGCCGCTGGGCCACTCCTCTTCCTCCGCGTGCGCGTGTGGCGTCGGCGTCACCGAGATGTGTGGGTCTTCGCCCAGCGTTGACGCGCGCGACGGGTGGTAAGGGTTCGTCGCATGGGTCGATCGTCGGTTGTGGTGGCGTCGCACGTCTTCCACGAGGTACAGTCGTGTGGCGGCTGCCGCAGCGAGCGCGGCGACGACGGCAAATAGACACATCAGGTTAGGCGACGCGCCCCACGCAAACGCGCCACCGTAGGCTGAGCTGTTGCAGAGCAGCGCCACGAGAAATGTCACGGCCGCATGGCCGCTGAACCGCGCCATGAACGCCGTGAGCAGCACGCCGCCCCGCCGGGACTCGATCTCGCGGTGCGAGAGCTCGACAACGACCGCGTCGCACACGACGTCCGCGAGGACGAGCCCTAACGAGGCCAGGAAGAAGAATGCAATGTACTTGGGACCAGCGCGCGCAGCCTCGGCGTTCGTGACGCGGCCATTCTGGACGTATGGAGTCTCGCTGGGGATGCAGGCCACGACGAGGGAGAAGAGACCGCAGAACGCCCACCCCGCGTACAGATACGGCTTGCGGCGCAGCCCGCGGATCGGCACACAGTCGGTGAGCAGCGCGAGCGCGAGTTTGAAACTCCACGGCAGCGAGACGAGTAGCTCGGCCGACGCCGCGCGGTACTCGTCCATGTTGAGGTAGATCTTGAGATACGGGTAGAGCAGGGTCTGGAACAGCGCGTGGGTAACGCCGATCGCCGCGTAGTTTATCCATAGCGCAAGTCGGTCCTGTGCGTGGCCGTGGACGACCGTCGGCGAGAGGCCAGCGAGGTGGTGGCTGCGTCGGCCAGCCGTCGAGGCCGCGAGCGGGTCCTCCTTTGGCGTTCGGTCCTCGTCGTAGTCGTACTCGTAGTCGCCGTCGTAATAGTGGACGTGGCCGTCGTCGTGAGTGCGCGCCGCCGGGGACTGTCCGAAGAGGTTCGCGGCCAAGTACGCCGTGGAGACGTCGTCCTGGTCGCTCGTGCGCCGCGAGTACTCGCTCGTGGACGTCTCGGTCTCGAGAATCGTCAAGTTTTCGTGTGTCTCATGGGGCGGCCCGCGCGACGCGGGCGACGGCATGGTGGTCGTCATGAGAGAGCGCGAATATATCGCGCGCCAGCTCCTGTCGTTGGCAGCGTTCGGCGATGGGTCTAGAGAGCGAAGAGATCGGGCGCTTCGCGTCGTTCTCTTCCGCTTTGGCGCCGTCGGTCCGGTCGCTGTGAAGCAGACAGAGTGAGCTCACGATCGGAGTGACGGTCACATCCGATCAACTAGCCAGCTGGAAGAGTCAGTACACTGGAACCGGTACCGTACCGGTGGAACGTGCCGGTACTGTAACAGCCTGGTTCAGATGGGTTACGAATTTCCTTGCGACCCTGCAAGATCATGAAGCAAAAGGCAACGTTGTGCGATGGGTTGTCTGACGAGCGCGACTGCGTGGTTTTTATTCGAGGAGATTGTAGTCGATGTGTAGACGTGGCTTCGGCAGCATCTTCAGAGCTGGCAAGGTGACCGTCACAGCTCGGAGCGGTGGTCCGCGAGTTTCCGGCGCGCGTCACGTGGTAGCTGCACGTCAATCGACTTGCGCGGCTTGTGTCGCGCTTGACGCTTGGAGAGATGCGTCGCCTTCGCTGTTGTAGCTATCAGCGCTAATAAGACCAGGCACTGGATGATGCGTCGCGCTTTCATTCTGGAATATTTGTAATTGCTTGTGGGCGAGCGAAAACGTGGCTTTGGGCCGGCGCGAAAGAGAATGCGAGGATCGCCATGAGGCCGGTGACGCATGCGAGTAAAAGCGGTCGTTATGCAAACGACCTTTCGAGTTGTAGACGATTGGCAAAAAAGAGAAACCTCCGTGGACGCTGGAGTGGTTGACATCTCAGGGTAAGATGGACTGGTCCTGTGAGTCGCGTGAATGAGAGAGTTCACACCATGCTGTCGTACTGGAGGAATGCCACTACCAGCAATGTGACTGCGAGACTGAGAAGGAAGTAGCCTCCTTGAATGCTTGATGTCGGTGTCGCTTGATCCACATCAACCTGCGGCTCGTTGCGTGGTTGATCCTCAGGTTCAGCAGCTAAACCGAGCTCCGCATTTACGAATTCGCCCGTGGTGAGCATATCAACAACAAGCTCACAGGCAGCGATTATATCCGACTCAAGCAGACTTGGTAGTGCGTGTTCTGGTGTCGTGGCGGCTGGAACGGTCGCCGGACGGGCGAGAACATGTGACCTCTGCTCCGTTGCGGCGATGGAATCCCAAACGTCTTTGCACGTCGTCGATGAGTTCAGGGTGATCTGCTCACCACGTGGACTATCTGGCGCCGGTAGATCGAAGAGGGCGACTCCGAATAGCACAGCACCAACGACGGCAAGCATCCAGATCATGACTGCCAAACGGCTTCTCCCACCTTCGCACTCTTCAAGATCTGGGTCAGTGGATATCCGTGATTCCGATGGAGGCAAACTTGTATCAGTCGAACTACGGACGCAATTGCTGGGAACAAATGCCAAACGATCCAGATCGCGCCCAAGCTCGCCTTCAGTTGCCGTTTCGTTGCGACTGAGAAAATCTTCGTAGCCGTAGATCTCTGCGAATGTAAAAGGCAGTGCAGTCGCAACGCGATCGACTCCAGAGGATTCTCTATCTCCGTTAAACTCGTCGCTTGATGGTGAATCTCCCGTGTCTCGAAGCTCGACTCGGGCTTGTTGATCTTCTTCTTCCGGGCGCGCCGTTACGCTGATCATAGACTCTTCATCGCTGAACAGCACAGCATGCTCAGAGGCCTCGCTTTCGCCGTCAGCAGATGTGTCGACGGCGGTAGTATCACTAGAGCCCCCCATACGACTCGGAGCGCCGAGTGGTGTCCGCACTTGCGCATCCACACCTTCACTCTGACTCGCAGTCTCCCCAAGAAATTCGCTCGCGAAGTCAATTGCCTCACCCACAACAATGATGGTAGTCGTGAGGCGCTCTTCAGCTTGGGCAAGTTCTTCCATGAGCTCTTCGCTACTGAGGATGGAGTCAGTATGACCGCCCGCTTCGACGTAGAGTTCAGCGTCAACTGTCTCGAGCAATGCTTCTATCTCACTATCAGCTTCGCCGCCTGAAAAGTTGGTCCACGTACTGGCGCCGTCGTCATGCAAACTGATAGCTTCTCTACTCCGCGCAGTGTACGACACTGGCTCCACAACCAGGACAGGAGATGTTGGACTGAAATCCGGTGTTGAGCTTGAGCCGAATCCTCTTTCCATTGGTTCGTCGACAGCATCGGCTTCGTGGATCACAACGAACCGGTCTTGATGTTGCACCGATCGATTCTCATCGGTAGTCGATATTGTGGACTCTGTACCCGAGCTAAACTGCTGATCGTCTGGGGGGGGAGTTTCATGCTCTTTGATGGTCTGAAACTGGTTGTTATCGTCGCTCTTTTCTTCATCGTCTTCAAAAATGCTCATCAGTCGTAAAGGCGTGTGGATTGGAGAGCCAGGCAGAACACCAACACGTATGCGGTGCGTCGTGGTCGCTGGTATCACTTCGTCCACCTGGTTGCCGAAATCGAGGAGCTGAATCGACTCGCCTCCTTCCGATCTGTCGTCTCCCAGCGTGTCGTCACCTTCCTCAGAACCCTCTTCTTCGTCAATACGAGACAAGGGCATTCTGCGCTTGGACATCTCAGCGATCATTTCTCCAAACTCTCTGCCACTGTGTCGGAGCTTCAGGTCAGACTCACCCGAGCAGGCTTCACCCACTTCAACATCCGATTCCTCAAGAACGATGCGACCTAGATCAGCTCCATCCACCCGGATGTGATTGGAGACAACGGTGGAAAGACCGGCGTCTCGCAAAGATTCACCGGGCTCCGTAGTTGGTACAGAGCCCTTATGGAACCCCTTGCCTGGTACAGTCGTGTCTTCGCAAACGTCTTGGTCGTCGCTGTTGTCAGCAAGATCGCCATGACTCGTCTTCTTCTGCTCATACTCGTCGTGCGGTTCACTCGAAAGACTTGCATCGTCAACGTGGCCCGAATGTTGCTCCGTGTGAAGCGGGTGGAGCTTGCATGACCGCTTGTGAGCACGTTCGTCGGCCATCAACGCCGTCCAATCGCTGTGCGAGAGGTTGTTATCGTACGGAGGAAGCTGCAGGTGGTCTACCCCATGATACTCGTCGACAGCGTCATACTGGGGCTCACACAACAATGCTGGTAGGGATTCAGCGGGCTCTTCGGTTATCAATTCGTCTTCATCGAGCTGCAGGACACCCGTAGCAGCATACTCCGCGGCATCGTCTGCTTTCTGGAGATCACAAAATACCTCCTGGACGGGCTCTTCCAGCAACACGAGTGCGTCAGCACCGTGTTCGTGGCCACTGCCACCTGGAGCGCCGTGTGGAGCCATCGCTCGTTGTGTTGAAGAAGCTTCTTGTGCTGGCGCAGATCCACCACCTTCCCTGACGTCACCGGCGGTGCCTTCCTCGTCGTCTTCAAACGCTCGCGTGCGATCCACACGACGCGCGGGCTCAGACATACTTCTTCCTGTGCGTCTTAGCGTATTGATGGGGCTAACTCCTTCGCGAGGGAGCTTGGCGTGGCCAGAGCGGAGGCGGACCAAGTAGTTTTTGAAGCTGAAGCCGAACCTCACCTTCTTGGGTGACGTCTTCTTCTTCTTCTTCTGCGGCGACCCAGCTGCTGACGCCGCCGCTGCTCCAACCGCATTGCGCGTCATCGTTGTGCGGTTTGTCTTCGTTTCCTTTTGCCGTCGATGACGTGCCGCGCGAGGCGTTCCCTCGCGCCACGAGTCAACAAGTGGTAGCTGAAGACGCGCGTTTCGCGCGTCACGCTTGCTCGTCTCGGTGTGCAGCCGTTGGTCGTCTCCGCGCGGTCGTCTGATGTTGTCGTCGGGTGTACGGTCCGCTGCGCCGCCGCTGGTTTCCCTTGGTGGCCGTTCGTCGCGTGAATGACTGCCGCGCGGAGAATCAAAAGCACCCTGTCGCACTTCAACTTCCGAATTTAAGACCCGCAAATAGTGTGGTGTACACAGAATAAGTACATCAGATAGCTGCGGCCTGGGAGAAATCACCCAGGGCGATCGTGCCGAACGGAAGAGCAGCCATCACGGCAGTGCGGTGCTGATAGCAGGCTTGTATCCGTCACCGCGGATGCGCCGTGGTGGTGTCGTCATTCTTCGCGGCGCCGGCCGCCCACGCGCTCATCGCGTCCAGATGTGCCGCCAGAGAGTGCTCGTGAGAGTCCCCACAAACCTGCGACACACTGGCATCAGCAGCTTACTTGCCCTCCAAAGGCCGTAAACAGGTGGGTTCAAGAACCATGTCTTCATATCCCCACCAACCCACCCGTTTTTCGCCATAGTGCAACTGTAGTCCAGTCGGACTAAACGGTCCAGGCCCGTTGACCCGTCGAAGCGCACCTGTTGACCCGTCGAGGCCGTGTTCACTTCACCTTCACGTTGCCGCAAAGGGGCAGCCCAGCCCGACCGCCACGAGGCCTCGGGAAGACGAGAGAGGGGGAAGGCGGCCGACGCACGGACACGCGGGGGCCCATGGAGACGACCAAGGCGGCGCGGCCCGAGGGCCTGCCGGACATCCTGCTGGACGGCGACCGCCTGAACATGCTGCTCGACATCATCTGCACCGACTACGTCACGGCGTCGTACGCGAGCCGCGAGAACGGCAAGAAGGTCGTGCTCAAGGCGCTGCAGAAGCTCTTCCTGAGCGTGTACGCGGCCACGCCGGCGCTGGCCACGAACGTGCGCGAGACGGCGTTCGCGGACCGCTGCCGACTCTTCTACGACGAGCTGCTCATCGAGTTTGAGCGCAAGCGCCACGAGCAGTTCTCGGAACTGACCAACAGCAGCGCGGCGAGCCAGTCGCTGTCGGCCTCGGTGCCGGTCGTCGACGACATCGTCGTCCGGGAAGTGCTCAAGCCCAAGCTCGTGCAGTTTGTCGAGGAGATCGTCAGGGAGCGCGACCGGCAGGTGCGAGCGGCCCCGCACAGCGGTGGCCTCGAGTTCGGACGTTCACATCCGCCATCGTCCAGCCACCATGCTGCACCTCGCAGCGCGCCCTATCCGACTAGTACAACTGCGTCTGCCTCGTACCTGGGTACGGCTACCAGCGCGAGTGGACCCATCTCTGCCGACGGACTGCCGGCGTCGACGTGGCAAACCGGCGAGATCCGCATGGAGGGCTGGCTGCGCAAGAAGGGTCAACATGTGAACTTTTGGCGCGACCGGTATTTCATGATTCGATCGACATCCAACGGAATGCATTATCTGTGCTACTTCCGCAAGAAAGGCGATAAGGAACCACGAGGGTGGTACGTGCTGGGGCCGGGTACGACCGTTGACGAAGTCCGTGAATCGCCCAGCAAGATCGAGACCAAGCCGCTTTTCACATTCCGAATTCGCCACATGACCCACGGCTCTGGAGATGACGTCGATGATTCATCGACACCTGCAGTATCGGCGTCGTCTACGAACCTTCTCAGCGAGAACTCGCCAATGGTCGGTGCGTCGCAGCTGTTGATCCCGCAGACAGCACGCGCAACTGGCGCTTCATTTGAGGTGCCCATGTCGCCGGATGGAATGGGTGGCAACAACGACTTTGACTACGATCCTCGAAACTTGAAGAAAAGCAACTCGCGCAAGTTTCGGAGCCGAGCAGCAGCAGCCGCAGTGGCAGCAACAGCAGCAACCGCCGTCGTATTGACTGGAGGTCTTGCGGGCGTGGGCATTGGTATGGGCATGGGCATGAGTGCTGCTGCGGCAGCAAGTGCTGGGGCTGCTGGCACGATCATCGTGCAAAATCGAAACAAAGGTCCGATTGCGTTGGCTGCCGAATCACTCGAGACGGCGATATGGTGGCGAAATAGCATTTTGGAGTGCATCGCGCAAGCCGAAGAGCAGTGGAAGCGATACCTTAACTGGTATATGGACAAAGATCACGAGCTTCAACACCAGCAAAGCGACAACAGCTTGTTATCGAGTGACGACGAAGGTCCCGCTCCGCCCGTTGCGTCGCGCAAGAGCGCACCACCTTTCTCGCTCGGGAAGCCTCCCCTGACTGCGTCGGTGTCTACGGGATCTGTGTCATCTCTACAAGGCAGCTCGAAGCGCTTACAAGGCCGAGCTCGCGCAGGGTCATTTGGCTCACTGCCACGCTCCATTGCGAAGACGTTTCGCACGTCAGCGACATTCTCTCAAGAAACTTCGTGGCGTTTATATGACTTCACATCCAAGCTTCGTGTCGATGTCGAGAAGTCCCAGCTTCATAGCTCAGTCGTCGCAAAGAATGGTCCCCCTCCAGCGCTTCGGACAAGTATAAAGGTGATGGCGTCCCCGAAGAAAGTGTTCGACTTGCTCATGAACACAGATAGCAGCTTCTATCGTCTCAACCACGTCATCGAGGAAGCTCGTGTTTTGGAGGAAAACAAGGGAGACCATAGTGACGTCATTTACTGGAAGCTCGCCCAAACGTACCTCTGGCCAGTCCATGTCGAGGCACGCGACCTCTGTTTGCTTCGCTACTGGCGCATGGAGCAAGACGCGTCGTATTTCATCTGTTTTCAGTCGACAACTCATACCCAGTGCCCATCAGCCAGCGACTCGAAGGCTGTGCGCGGTTCTGTGCTTGGCGGCGGCTTTATTATTTCACCCCGCGTCCATGCTGATGAGCATTTCGAAGAATGTTGGGTCACGCTGACCATTCAGATGAATCCAAAGGGGTGGGTCGATTATCCGCTGGCGCGGTCATGGTACTACATGCACGCTTATGGCGTGTACTTCCTCGAGATGATCACAGCGTTGACAGCACTCTCGCCTAATGCGGACACAACTCCTCGGCCATTTGGAGCCGGCGTCGCAGAAAGTGAAGTTTCCAGTGGCCTTCAGCGGAAACCCTCAGCCAGTCAAGTCATCGTGTCAGAAGTGCAGCATCCCCTTCTTGGGCCGTACCGAAGTGATCTAACTTTGAAGCACCTTCTTGCTCCGAAGTTCTGGAGCGAGCCGAATGCGACCAGTTTTCTTGTACGCGGTCCAAATTACTTTCCTTCGCGTACGAAAGTACGCTCGGCCCCACAGGCATTCCGTTTGGTCGGTGTCGAGCTGCTCAAGTCCCAAGGGAGTGAGAAGCTTCGCCACATAGGATTGTCATCCTTTGAAAAGCAAGGGCTATACACCGGCTCGGGGAAAGGTGACGACTCTCCGCTCATCTTCATCATCAATTTCATGATCCCAGGACCGCCAAACCTATCGCTTGTCATTTACTTCACGCCAGAGAACCCAGCTGAACTGAAGAAGAACTCTCTGTTTGCCGATTTGTGCCATGATTTCTTCCGAGGCCCGAACGACGAATACCGCACCAAGCGGCTGAAGCTCATTCCAAGGATTGTCCAGGGGACGTGGTCCATCCGAGAAGGCGTTGGCTCAACGCCAGCAATTCTTGGCACGAAAGTGACCCATTCGTATCACCAAGGCAAGCAGTATCTCGAAGTTGACTACGACATCGGCAGCTCCACTGTTGCCAGCGGCATCGTGAAGATGATCCTTGGCTATGCTCGCGACCTTGTGATCGATCTTGCGTTCGTGATTGAAGGTCAGTCGTCATTGGAGCTCCCCGAACGGGTGCTGGGTTGTGTCAGGCTCGATGGAATCGACCTGCGTCACGCTGTGTCGCACGTGGTTCCGAAACAAACCGCCAGTGCTGCGAAAGGTGACGAACGGCGAGTCTAGAATAACGTCCCGCGGGCAAATGTTGTATGAAGTGTGTGGACACTGATGAGGATGGCAAACGTAACGATTCAGCCAGTGAGTGTTCAATCAATACAGACTTCATTCGCTAACCCATATGCACTGCTACGTGCCCCTGCCGGCTACGTGAAAAACGCCAACGATCCTTCGAAGTTGACAGAGAACTCGTCCAATAGCTGCAAATACGACGCGTAGTGGCGCATCCACTCGCCTGCGAGTCGGTCCTTGAGGTTGTCATCAAAGAGCGCGAGGAATGCTTGCGTGTCGTCCTCGCTCATGCAGTTCTTCATCCAGCCGAGCAGCTTCGCGACCACGACCCCGCTCGCCTCGTCTTCGCCGAGATTGTGGAACAAGCTGCTTAGCGCCTCGTACTCTTGTGCTTCCGTGAGCGTCTGTGCGACCACGTCCTTGACGGCCGCGAGCTCCTCTTTCAGGATCAGCTCGACGTGGGAGAACGTCTCCAGAATTGCGGCACTCAGTTCGCCGCGGTCCCCGTGGGTCTTTTCAAGCGCAACGCCCAGCGCCTCTTTGTAGCTATCGTAGAGCGTGGTCACTTTGTAGCCGACGCTGGCGATCACGGTTCGCTCTTCTAGCAGATACTCCTTGAGCATGATGACCAAATCAATGTGCTGATCAAACGAGTGGAGCCACTTGGCGAGAGCGATGATCGCCTGGGGAGATGCGCTAAGCAGCTCCTCACTCTGGATCACCGGCCGCACGCGCGCCATGTCTTCATACACAGTCTGATTCAGCAGCGCAAAGCCGACTTCCGACCATTCGGCGTTCAGTTCGCTCTGTCCCCACGGTGCCGTCAGAAACGAGAGCTCGTCCGAGACGCGACGGCGCGTTTCAGCATTGTTGTCCTCGCTCAGTTCTTCACCGTCGGCATCGATCTCCTGGTTGTTGCGGCTGCCACTCCCCACATGGAAAAATCCGAGCACCGAGCGCACAAACGACGCCGACCGATGTGGGCGCCGGCGGTTGGGGAGCGCCGTCGTCTCCTCTTGGTGCTTCTTCAGCCACGCGATCGTGTCGATCATGCCCTGCTTCGACCGCTTCTCCTGGACAGCCTCTTTCATCTTGCCGTCAATCTCGCGCAGCTCCTGGAGCTGCTCGCGCACTTCCTCGGGCGTCAGCTTGCGCGGCGGCTTGGCCTTCTCGAGCGTCTTCTTCGTGCCCCCGTAGGCCTCCAGATCGGCCCACGCCATCGGGTCCTCCGCCTCCTCCTCGACAGCGCTCTCGTCCACTTGCGTCAGTGTCGATAACGTTCCAAGGATGCGATAGGACGCCGACCGCTGTGGCGGCTTGTCGTCCACTTGGTTGTCGCTTTCGGTGTGGTGCTCGTCACCGGCGTCCGACGACTTCAACGTCGCGGGCGTTGGCTCGCGGCGCTGCTCGGCCGATGGGTTCTCCGTGCCCAGCGCCATCGTTCTCTCTTGTTGTCGTTGTTGTGTGGCTGCTTGTTTTGTCGCCGATTGTGTTCTGCAGGAAACAACCCAACGGGCTCGGAAGACTTCTTCTCTGCGTGGGGTCTCTTTGGGTCCTTCTCGTGAGAAGGGAGCTCCCCCATGGGACGTAAGGAAATGCAGAACACGCATCTCGAAATCAGCCAATCAGACGAAAGATGACGACAATTCGATGCCTTTGATTGGTGAAAATAAATTCCAATGTGACAAAAACTGGCAGTTTGTTCGATTTTTTCGGGCCCAGTTTTAACGGCGCCCATCAGAGTGACGGGACGGGCGTGTCCATGCAGCGGGGGGCTGCAGCAAAGCAACGGCTCTTCCCCCACCCACCGCTCCAACGGACTGCGAAACCACTGGAACTATCTAGGCTGTGCGTATGATACGCGGCGCAGGCGGAGACGCAGCGCCAAGCGCACGCCGCGGAACGCAGCAGAAATGGACACCGCCTGTCCCTGGCTCTCCAAGATCGGACCTGCTGCCTTCAAGGCAGTGCCTTGGCTGGTGGCGACTTTCGTCACCAGCTCCTGTCGCAAAACAAGGTGCGCTGATAGCGAGGTGTCGCAGGACACGATCTTCGCTTGGTTTTGTTCTGTGGACCACATAACGTATAGAAAAACCTCGTTTAAGCACTATTAAAACCTCGTGATCTGGGGAAACAGGGAGGGGTCTTGTGTTGGCGCAGGTTGGTTCCGGCAACAACAAGGAACGCGAAGAAGCAAGACGCGCCACGACCCTCGTGGCACCGCACGCGCCGTCGATTGAGCTCGTCTGCACGCCGCCAGGAGCTACGTAGGCGGTCTCAACACACAGATCGGATTCTCCGCTATCGGAAATGTCCTCGAACGGCGACGAGAAGGTCGGATTGGCCTCCACAGGCCACTTCGACCAGGACATCTACGGCGGGGCGGCGCCAAGCGGCGCCAACAAGTTTGCTGGCTTTTCGTCCACGATCGTCGAGGCCGACGACGACGACGATGACGACTCGCAGGAGATGAAGTCGCTGCGGAAGGGCCGCGCTGGCGAGGACGCGGCCGCGAGGGACGGGCTGGTCGACGCCAACTACGATCCGTTTTCGAGCCGCGCGCGCGAGGAGAACGGCTCCGGACTCGTGAACACGCGCATCGCCGACCGCGAGAACGACTACCGCAAGCGGCGCTTTGACCGCATGCTCTCGCCCGAGCGCGGCGACGCGTTTGATGGCAAGACGCCGCAGCGCTCGTACAAGGACATCATGCACAGCCAGCGCCTCGACTCGGAGCGCAACGACGTGCTGCGCAAGATCCAGAAGAAGCAGCAAGAGGAGGAGGAGCTGAAGAAGCACAACGAGGAGTCGGCTGCGAGCAAGAGCGAGGAGAGTGGCGACGCTGCCAGTTCGGCGACGCGACGTCGTAAGCGCATGCGCTGGGACGATCCGGGCTCGGCCGGCGAGACCAAGACAGACAGCGAGTCGGAGTGGGACACCGCGTCCGAAGCCAGCACAGCGACCACGAGTGCAGCGAGTGCGCCGACCCCGTCGCGAGCCTCGCGCTGGGATGCCACACCGTCGGCAGCAGCCACGCCAGCGAGGAAGAACCGATGGGATGCCACGCCAGTGGGCAATGGCAATGGTGTGGGAGCAACGCCAAGTCGGTCCAAGTGGGATGTGACCCCCGCATCTACGTTGAATGGAAATGCCACGCCGGCACCAGGTGGCAAGCGCTCGCGGTGGGATGAAACGCCGATGGCCGGTGGTGCAGAGAAGACACCCATGCGGGGTGAACCCATGACTCCGGGCGGATCGATCGCGGCGGGAGTCTTGAGCGGGAACTTGACGCCCGAGTTGGCACAGCGTCTTCGCTTGGAGCATGAGATCGAAGAACGCAACCGACCACTCAGCGACGAAGATCTGGATGCGATGTTCCCGGCAACCGGGTACAAAATCCTGGACCCTCCGGCCTCGTACGTGCCCATTCGCACTCCCTCGCGCAAACTGCTCGCGACTCCAACGCCGATGGGTATGACTCCTGGCTTTGCTATCCAGGCTACTCCTGCTCGTGAAGACTACGGCCTTGGAAACATGACGCCATCTGGGGACGGCTCTATCCCGTTCATCAAGCCCGAAGATTACCAATACTTCGGGAAGCTCATGGGTGAGATCGATGAAGAGTCACTAGACACTGAAGCTGCCAAGGAGCGCAAGATTATGCGGCTTCTGCTCAAGATCAAGAACGGCACCCCACCGCAGCGCAAGACCGCTCTGCGTCAGATCTCGGACAAGGCCCGGGAATTTGGTGCTGGTCCGTTGTTCAACCAAATCTTGCCACTTCTCATGTCTCCAACGCTTGAAGATCAAGAGCGTCACTTGCTTGTCAAGGTGATTGACCGCGTGCTGTACAAACTTGACGATCTTGTTCGACCATACGTCCACAAAATATTGGTCGTGATCGAGCCCTTGCTTATTGATGAAGACTACTATGCGCGTGTCGAAGGCCGAGAGATTGTGTCGAACTTGGCCAAGGCTGCCGGCCTTGCTACGATGATTTCGACGATGCGTCCTGATATTGATACCGACGATGAGTATGTCCGCAACACTACGGCTCGAGCATTTGCTGTGGTCGCTTCTGCTCTGGGTATCCCAGCTTTGCTGCCTTTCTTGAAGGCAGTGTGTCAGTCAACGAAGTCGTGGCAAGCACGTCACACCGGTATCAAGATCGTTCAGCAAATCGCCATTTTGATGGGTTGTGCAGTGCTTCCGCACCTCACCCATCTTGTTGAGATTATCGCCCATGGTCTGGAAGATGAGCAAAAGGTGCGCACGATCTCGGCACTTGCACTGGCTGCGCTTGCTGAGTCCGCGTTCCCGTACGGTATCGAATCATTCGACTCCGTTCTGCGCCCGTTGGGTCGAGGTATCCGTAAGCACCATGGCAAGGGATTGGCTGCCTTTTTGAAGGCGATCGGCTTCATTATCCCGCTCATGGATGCCCACTATGCCAACTATTTCACACGCGAGGTGATGCCTATCCTCATTCGCGAGTTCCAATCTCCGGATGAAGAAATGAAGAAGATCGTGTTAAAGGTTGTGAAGCAGTGTGTGTCGACCGAAGGCGTTGAGGCTGCTTACGTCAAGGAGCACGTGCTTCCTCCATTTTTCCGCCACTTCTGGGTCCGCCGCATGGCGCTTGATCGCCGGAATTACCGTCAACTTGTGGAGACCACTGTTGAATTGGCAAACAATGTCGGTGCCAGTGAAATCATCTCTCGAGTTGTTGATGACTTGAAGGACGAAAGCGAGCCGTACCGGCGCATGGTGATGGAAGCGATCCACAAGGTTATCACGAATCTGGGAGCTTCCGACATCGGCCCAGAGCTCGAAGAGAAGCTCATCGATGGCATTTTGTACGCCTTCCAGGAACAGACGTCAGACGATACTTTCGTGATGCTGAACGGTTTTGGCGTCGTTGTAAATGCTCTCGGTGTCCGCGCGAAGAACTATCTTCCGCAGATCTGTGGTACTATCAAGTGGCGCCTGAACAACAAGCCAGCGAAGGTTCGAATGCAAGCTGCCGACCTTATCAGTCGAATTGCCGTCGTCATGAAGCTGTGTGATCAAGAGCAGCTCATGGGTCACATGGGTGTTGTACTGTACGAATACCTTGGCGAAGAGTACCCCGAAGTGCTTGGAAGTATTCTCGGTGCGCTCAAGGCGATCGTGAACGTGATCGGTATGACGAAGATGACCCCCCCCATCAAGGACCTCCTGCCTCGATTGACACCGATTCTGAGAAACCGCCACGAGAAGGTGCAAGAGAACTGCATTGATCTTGTTGGTCGTATCGCCGATCGCGGTGCGGAGTTTGTCTCGGCCAAAGAGTGGATGCGCATTTGTTTCGAGCTGTTGGACATGCTGAAGGCGCACAAGAAGGGCATCCGCCGAGCGGCCGTGAACACGTTTGGTTACATCGCGAAGGCTATCGGCCCTCAGGACGTACTGCATACACTGCTGAACAATCTGAAGGTCCAGGAACGTCAGAATCGTGTGTGCACAACAGTCGCGATCGCCATTGTTGCCGAGACATGTTCTCCGTTCACGGTCGTGCCGGCGCTGATGAACGAGTATCGCGTGCCCGAGCTCAACGTGCAAAACGGCGTGCTGAAGGCCTTCTCGTTCATGTTCGAGTACATTGGGAAAATGGGCAAGGACTACATTTACGCCGTGGCGCCGCTGCTGCAGGACGCCCTCATGGATCGAGACCTCGTGCATCGCCAGACAGCGTGCGCTTGTGTCAAGCACATCGCCCTTGGCGTGTCAGGCTTGGGCTGTGAAGACGCGCTCGTGCATCTGCTCAACTACGTGTGGCCCAACGTCTTCGAGACATCGCCGCACGTGATCAACGCTGTGTTTGAAGCCATTGAGGCCTGCCGTGTCGCGCTTGGCCCGCACGTGATCCTCCAGTACACGTTGCAGGGACTGTTCCACCCGGCGCGGCGCGTGCGCGAGGTGTACTGGAAGATCTATAATTCGCTGTACATGTACGCGCAGGACGGCCTCACGCCCGCGTACCCGGCGATTCAGGACGACGGCATCAACTCGTACCAGCGCTCGTACTTGGAGCTGTGTCTGTAGGACGATCCTCGCCAAGCGCGCGACTATTGAGAGTGGCGTTCCTCACACCGTACAAGTGTGCAGGTGGGTATCGGATAAGGGATCTAAACATGACGCTGTATCGATTTGCGCTGGGCCATGTGCCGAGACGTCGGCTCTTTTACGATGACCTAGAAGCCCATCGTGAACGTAACATGTTCGGTGGCCCATCTTAGTTGAAGCCATGTGCACGTGATCCATCGGCAGCAGGGAGCGAGGCGCCATCCAGTTTTCCGGCATCCCAGGCGGGGAGTTATCTGTCGCACATCAATTCCGCGGCGTTCGCCGGCTCGCGAGCCGTGGCCCGCTTCTTCGCGGCCCACATCAACGCCGCTTCGCAATCCAGGCTGCGGTCCGACTCTCATCCAGGAGATCTGATCTCCTAATCTGGCGGAACGACCAGCTGTCCTGGACTAGAAAAACACAACATATCTTAATATTTGTATTCCGTGGCATCAAAATCTTCCAGAAATGAGCAGTACCGTACCCTGGAATTCGACCACAGCAACATTCAGTCGCCTCAACCGGTAAAGGCTTGTCCGCGCAACCAGACGCTGCCACGCCCACAGAGTGACCATCCAGCTGGGCTCAGCCGTGTTGCACATGGCTCTCTCTCTCTGTGTACAAACACCACGCGTATGTGCGACAAAAACCACTTGCGGTTTGTATGCAGGTGCCCGTTATGGATACCCGTCGCTATGCCTCCCCTGGGAGCGGTCTCCTGGCGTTCATTCCGCAATCCGCCGTCGCCGACGCAGGTCTCTCCCTCTCATCTTATTTCACCCGCATCACACACAGAGCCACTATGGTCTCGGCACCGTCCTCGCTGTTCCTCGCGGCGCTCGCGCTGGCGGGCGGCAACGTCGCGGCCGCGTCCTCGATCGCCGACGTCCCGGCCTACGTCGTGCCGGCGGTCGACTTCTCGCAGCTCTTCTCGGCCACGCCGGCGCTGCTGGACGCCATGCAGCACGACGGCATCGTCGCGCTCAAGAACATCCCGCAGTACGCCGAGCTGCGCGCCGCGTACCTGCGCAAGGCCGCCGAGTGCGCCGTCCACGCGCAGGCGCACGGCGCCGAGTTCCTGCTCCACCGCCGCCTCCAGGACGGCACGCAGCGGTACACGATCAGCACCGAGTCGGGCCGCCGCCTCGACGCATCGGGCTTCGAGACGGTCGAGAGCTGCCCCGGGTACCAGCAGGTGTACCACGCGTTCAGCCGCGCGATCGAGCAGGCCGTGGCCAAGGTCGGCCGCGCGCTCGACGCGTCCAAGGCGCTCCAGGTCTCGCGCCGCCGCCTGCAGGCAAGCAAGGCCATGGACACGATGACCGCCCACGAACTCATGGCCGAGTCGGTCCACCTGGACCACTTCCACGCGTACGAGGCCTCGGCGTCGCGCGCGCTCGCGGAGAAGACGCTCGAGCAGCTCTCGCTCGAGATGCACACGGACAACGGCCTCTTGATCGCGATGGCCACGCCCGAGTACTTTGACGTGGCGGCCTCGGGCGAGGTGGCGCCGCGCCACACGCGCAGCGAGGACGCCGGCCTGCTGATCAAGACGGCCGAGGGCAAGACCGTGCGCCCGCTGCTCCAGGCCGACGAGCTCGTGCTCATGCTGGGCGAGGGCATCAACACGTGGATCGAGACCACGCCGCGCCTCCACGCCGTGACCCACGGCATGCAGTACCCGCGCGGCCTCAGCTACGCCGACAGCGACGCCTCGCATAAGTCGCTCCGCGCGTGGTTCGGCAAGATGGTCCTGCTCTCGGAGGACCACGTGATGGCCAACACGGGCCTCACGTACGGCGCGTTCGCCAACCAGACCACGCGCTACCTCAAGGACGCCGCCAACGACAAGGGCTTCGCCGCGATCGCGTGCTCGCCGCATCGCCACCTCCAGGCCTCGGACAACAAGTGCACCGTACGCACGGGCTGCAAGCTCAAGGCCGGCGGCAACGAGAAGGCCGTCTCGGACGGCTGCAACATCCAGTGCAACCACAAGGCCGACGCCGACAAGAAGATCTGCGAGGAGAACTGCGAGTGCGACGGCGAGACCTTTGACGGATCGACGTGCTGGATGCTCTGCGTGCCGCTGCTGCCCGACTGCGAGGGCGAGCAGAAGTGCAACACGGCCTACAAGAAGGAGGAGATCGCGCTCACGTGCCCGGCCGGCGGCAGCTCGGCCACGACGCCCGGTGCGACGCCCACGACGACCACGCCCGCGCCCACGACTACGACGCCTGCTCCGACGACTGTGGCGCCCACGAAGACGCCCACGCAGGCGCCGACCTCGAGCGGCTCGGAGGACCAGGACGCGACGCCCGCGGCGACTGTGGTCGCGCCCGAGCTCATCGAGGCGTCCAGCAACGAGAAGGACGCCAGCGGCTCTTCCGACGCCCAAGCCGAGGTGAGCTCGGCCAAACCCAAGCCCTCGCCGACGCCCAAGCCCACGACCAGCGGCGCGGCCTCGTGGAGCACAGCCGGCGCCGTGGTGGCGACTGTCGTCATGCTCGGCTCGGCGCTGGCTATGTAAGACAAGCAAAATGAAGCCATTCCTTCGTAGCTGTTAGGTGTTAGTAACGTATCCACATGAGTACACTCCCTCTCCTTTCTGATAGAGACATCACTGCCTTTTGATTGGTTGAAATTGAGAGTATCACCACGACAAGTGAGCTCTTCGGCACTGCACTTGCAGCGCCACACGACCAACATGCGGCTTCGCCAAGTGCTCGTGCTCAGCCGCGACCTCGCGCGCTCGACGCAGTTCTACCAAGAAGGGCTCGGGCTCAAGCTGCTGCGGTCCTCCGACACGTTCGCGGAGTTCGACACGCGCTCGAATGTGCCGCTGTGCGTGAAGCTCGCGCAGAGCGAGGCCGCCTGCAGCACCGGGTACTCGCCGTTTCTCAACTTCGACATCCAGGATTTGAGCGAGGCCGTGCCGCGGCTACTGATGCTGGGCGCCATCATGGACGGGCCCATCAAATACCCTGCACACGGGAAGGTACGGCAAGGTCATCCTCAATGGAGCATGTAGGACAGCGAGTTGACCTTTTGTGGATGGTGATGGATTGGGCAGGTGGCGGCGCTGCGCTCCCCCGACGGCGTTATGATCGGCCTCTACGAGCCCAACACGTGGGAGAACGTCACGTCTGCATGAGTGCAAGTTATCCAAGGCGAACTCTGATTTCAATCGCATCCATATATTAGAAGAAGTAAAAAGAGTATTCGCAATTCCGCCGCCGAGGGCACTTCCTGATCACTTGGGCTTGGTCGCGCGGACCTTCTGGAATTTGTGGGCACCGTCAAAGTGTCTCTCGCTCACGTGCGGATAGCACGTTGCGCACAGGTCATAATCGAAACAGTCGCTACAAACATCGAACAGGCATCGTGAATCATCCGTGATCCTACATAGATCTCATGAACGATTCGCCATCGGGTACTTACACACAAGTATACGAGACGCTGCCGGGGGTCTGCTCATCCACAGCTACGTCGCATGCGTCACTGGAGCACATTTGTTCAGAGTCAAGTGAGCACTACATCAAGCCACATCGCCCGCAAGTGTAAACGACTGACTCACCACACCACCACGTCAACCAGCGGATCTACCTCCTCGCCGTTGCCCTCGCCAGGCGTGGTCTTGCTGGCCCAAAGAGCTCCGTCAGCTACACCAGCGCACTCGCAGGTGCCCACGCAAACACGCTTGAGCGCTTTGTGGGGGATCAGCTTTGGCTGGTCTTTCTTGGTCTTCTTCGTCTTCTTTGATAACGACTCGCCGGAAACTGTTTCGCTTTCGTTGGTCTTGCCCAACTGCCACTTGGCGTCCTCACACAGAAGCTTCACAATCGTGTCGCAGTCGCCCAGAAGCTGCAGATCAAACGGCTCCGGTTCATCCTTGTCCGTCTTGAGACGCTTCTTCTTGAGCGGAGTTTTGTTGATCACAACCTGCGGAATGTGACGCGGCACGAAGCTCGGGATCTCGGCTACAGGCGACACTTTAAGCGAGGTGCCCATCACGAGCAGCAGGTCCGCCTCCAGACGGTCCTTCGTGATGCTCGTGCTCACGTTGTCCGATAATATCTCTCCAAAGAAAGTGATCTCGGGCTTGAGTACGCCGCGGCAGTTGAGCGCCGAGCACGTCGGAATCACCCCGGCTTGGATGACTGGGAGAATCGACTGAGTCTCGACGCGTGCGCGGCAGCGCATGCACGACGACCAAGCAAAGCTGCCGTGGCACGGAATGTACTTGGTTACGCCGGCCACGGTCTCGAGTCCGTCGATGTTCTGCGAGTACACGCGCAGCAGCTTGCCCTTGTCCTGGAGCAGCTTGAGGAACTCGTGGGTCGGCGACGGTGCCGGCGAATGGCCAAACACGTTCCGCACGAGCTGGAAAAACGGCGACGGGTCCTCGCGGAAATAGTCAATGTGGAAGAGGCACTCGGGCTCGGGCAGCACCACGTCCATGTGCTTGACCATCTCGTAGATGCCGTCCTTGGAACGGAAGTCCGGGATGCCGCACGACACGCTGATGCCGGCGCCGGCGACCACAAGCACTTTCTTCGCGCGCTTCAGGATCGCGACCAAATCCGCGATCGAATCCAGCTTCTGGCGCGGCAGCGCGCTCTTGGCCGTGACCACCGACTCCTTCAAACACTATCGTAGCCACAAAGGCGATAACAAGATAAGGTGACTAAGGATCATACACACGACCAAGGTGCCCAAGACACGCACCTCGTGGCAGCTCGTGTTCGCGAGCACCGACCGCACGTCGTCGATGCGGCGGCAGCTATCGTGGAACCTGCACCATCGTATTGATCTCGTCAGCCACGACCATAGAATTTACCATTCCCCCGTGAGAGCGTTACGCACCATCGCGCGCAGATGTCGCACTGCGAGAACGCGCTCCGCCCGTTGGGCTTCTTACACACGAAGCAACTCTTGGCCTTGGCGGCGGCCGAGCGGCGCCGCGCCGGCATCGCCGCCTTGCGTGGCGAAGCGCCCGCGCTGTCAGAGCCGCTGGATGTCGCCGAGTCAGCTGCGGACGCGGGCGACGCGCGCCTACGCCGCTTGGACGCGGACGCGGACGCTCCGCCCTGGCGGCGGCGCGCGCGTTTGCTGGTTGAGGCGGCGCCCCAGCGGTCGTCTTCCGATGCTTCCTCCTCGCTGGAGAACTCGGGGATCTGCATGCCGGACGTCAGCACGGCGTAGTCCACGTTCGTGAGCTTGGCGCGGCGCGCCGGGCGAGCTCTCGCGGCCATCGGAGGAGGCGGCGGAGTTGGAGGGAGGAGGAGGATTGCGCCGCCCAGCGGATGAGGAATGGTTTTGGCGCCACTTGAACTCGACTAAGTACGAATGAGGACCGTTATTACGGTAATTCGTTGGGAGATGATACGGTGGTTTTGAAGAGCAGATTGTGGAATGTTCAGAATCCAAGCGTCCATATTCCGCAAAAGAAAAGTTTTGAGCTTAGTTATGATACTCGACGCAAAAAGGGGGTTGGTTATACACACGACACTGTTACGGCCGCCTCGCTTCGATGGCGCCGCGTATTCCGAGGGCTCTTGGCGTTCTTCGCTTGCTCTCTCTGTCTCTGGCTCGTTTCCTATATCTAGAGGTGATGGTGTCCTCATTTACAGGCTGAATTCTCGATCGTTCATCTTGTAGACGCCGTGGTTGTCGTCGTAACCCCGCTTGTACGCGGTTTGCTGCGGCGCGTGGGCGCTCGGGCGGTCGGCGCCGATACGCAGGATCTCGACGTCCTCCTTGGCCGGTGCCGGCGTCGGGATGTCTTCTTCTTCCTCTTCATTCTTCTTCTTGCGGCTCTTCATGAAGGCGTGGACAGAAATCAGAATGGAGAACTACAAGGCAGCAACAAAAAAGTGAGATCGTGAAACACGCCTCGACTGCGCAGGCCGAGCATCCACACGTACCAGCGCGGCAATGCCGCCACCAATGGTGATAATCCACTTCCACGTCGGCATCTGATCGCACGCCGGCGCGCCGGACCACTCGTTCACGCAGACGCACTGCTCCTTGCCGTCGACTTCTTTGATACTAGCGCGGTTGAGGTTACAGTTCTTGAGGTTCGGATCTTCGCTCTTGGACGAGCTCGAGGTGCTGCCCGGCTTGGTCACAGTCGGGGCCGTCGGGGCCGCGGCGTCGCACGTCGCACCAGCATCACCTTCAAGCACCTGCGCATATCCATTCACAATCGTTTGTTGGTCAGTGTCTTTTGCGGGCACAATAACTATCCCAGCAAGAGGTAAGTGGTCTCATACCTGAACCGTCTTTTCGGGCGACGCCTGGCGACACGAGTCAGAGCCCCAGCCGCGGAAGATGATCGAGCCCTTGCTGCGCGCGCAGATCATGTAGTAGCCATCCGTGACCGTCGCGGCCGTGTCGTTGAGCGTGGGCGTGACGGTCTTCTTCTGGCCGTCCTTGAGCGAGATGTAGGTCACCTTGGTGGCGGCGCTCCACTGGAGCGAGACCCACGTGCCGGTCTTGATCGTCGGCGTCGTGCCGTCCGAGGCGTAGCCGACCGACTCGCCGTACGTCGGCTCGCCCCACGTGCCGCACTCGAAGCAGCACACGCGCGCGCCGCTGGGCTTGAGGCGGCACTGGTCGTACACGATCGGGTCGTAGTCGTACACGCTCTCGGCCGTCTTGCCGATGCACGAGCTGCAGCACTCGGCGTCCGCCGCGTCCGCGCCGGCGAGCAGCGCCGACGCCACCAGCAGCGCCGTCCAGGCGACCGCGCGACACCGCGTCATCATGCCCATGGCTGCTCTTGTTGGGGTCGTCTATGTAGTCTTCCGGGAGGCGACCAACGTTGGGACGATCCAATAAACGCCAACACACAGATTTGAGGGAGGATTCGTTGGCGACGGCGCTGACTCCCCGCTTTGTCGTCTCTCGGCCTCTGCGCCCGGTGGGTTTCTTTACAGATTGGGGTTTCTCCTTAGAGGGGGGGGAGCCAACAACAACACCAACAACAAGACAGAGCCCACAACCCGGTGACAACAGCTGCTGCCCTGGCGATCCGCATGCACGCTTCTGCGTGGACTCTGCCGTCGGGTTTCTGCCTGGCTCTTCTCTTGTGCGTCGGCCACGCAAGTGGGGTGTTCTGAACACAACGCCCCATTGTATAAAACACTTTGCTAGTAAAACCAAGTGTAGCGTGGTTGAGTTGTCAAGTCGTTGGAAACTGCTTCGAGCAGCAAAGATATCAGGAACGAGAGGGTTCGTCCTCGACTGAGTGATGCGTTCCGTGGATGAGGTTGGGTGGCGCAGCATCCCGCAGTTGATGGGGAAAGGAAGCCGTCGCGATCCAATCGCATGATGGGCGCTGGAAAAGGATGGACGCGCCGTCGGTGCATTTTCAACCCCGTGTCTTTTTGGCGCCTGATTTCCAACACTTTCTCGTTGGAGTTCGTGGGACGCAATCGTTGGAACTGGTGGGTTTCCTCAGCGAGACACTTTCCATCTCGGATGTGAAAATTTCACATCCACACGGAGCATTTAATGCTCCGTGTGGGAGGCACCGCCGATAGAAGTGACGAAAGGGGGGCAGGTGTATGTGCCTCATATCCGATAGTCTAGATCGAGTAGAGAATGTATTGATATGTGGAAAAGCGAAGAGACGTCTACACAGCCCCCGTTCGAGACATGGCTACACGGCAATGTCCATGCGCACTAAACAAGTGTGCGACACACGGCCGCGGACTCACAGCCGCAGGCCCTTGCCGCGCGTCTCAGCGTGAACCTCGGCGTCCGGGAACGTCCGCGACTCGAGGAACGACACGGACCGCGGCTGTTCCGGGTTCGAGAACAGGATGTCGAACTCCTCCTCGAGGTCCAGGTCCTCCGATTGGATGCTGCTCATGCGGCTGTAAAAGTCGGACGCGTTGCCCGTCGCGCGACGTTGCAGGTTCGAGAGCCGCAGCGGCGCGTTGTTGAACGAGTCGCCGCGCGCGATGTTCGACATGTTGCCCAGTCCCGTACGCTGCATCGCGAGCAGGTCCACGACCGAGCCGCTCATGCTGCTGTAGCTCACCAGCGTGGGCGCGCCACCGGCGCCGCTGCCGCCGCTGCTGGGCGCGCTCGAGATCTGCGACTGGCCAAAGTAGGCGTTCGTGGGCTGGCCGATCTGCGCGAAGCGGGTTTGCTGCATAGACTGGCGGCGCTGAAGCGTCTCGGCGACCAGCGACGGGCGCGTCTCGTTGAGCTGGCTGTTGGCGAGCTCCTCCTGCTGGCGCTTCTTCTCGCTCTTGAGCTGAATCGCCTTCTCCTTGGTGCTCGCGCACACGCCGAACATGAGCACCGTGAGCCCGAGGCAGCAGCCGCCGAAGATGAGCACGCAGAATGCAAGCGACGGCGCCAGGTAGAACACAAGTCCCTGCACGATGTGGAACACGACCAGCGAGAGCGAGAAGAACAGTGCCCGGTTGGCCGCGCCAAACACTTCGAGCGACGTCAGCAAAGCCGCGCTCTGGAAGCTCAGCCCCGTGCCGATGAAAATCACAAACAGGAAGCCCTCGACGACCTTGCCGCTTCCAGATCCAGCATCTACGCTGCCGCAGATGATGCACATCAGCGCGAGGAATGGCATGAAGTCCTTGAGAATGGTCTTGCGTCGCACGTTATCAATGAGGAACACGCTGAACGCCAATCCACCGGCGGTGCAGCCAGCGTAAAACACGAGCCAAGATGAAGAGTTAGCACCCGTCGTGTCGGCGCGCTCCTTCTTGAGCAGCGTACGCTGGAGCATACCACCAGAAAGCAGCAGCGCGAGCATCGCCTGCAGTACAAACACGAGCGCGACGCGGAACGGGATGTTGCGCTTACCCTTGGGTTCGTGCATTTGCTGTTCAAGCGTCTTCATGTCGTAGGAGACATCCTGGCGTCGGCGAAGGCGGACGTAGATCGCACGGCACTGGGTCGCGTCCTCGCGCGTCATGAACCACACGGGGCTCTCTGGAATGAACCGAAGCGCAACGGCGAACGCGACGATCACCGGTAGTACGGCCACCATGGGCAGCGTCCGCCAGTTGTTCGTCGGTGCGTTGTCGAAGTCCGCTTTGATCGTCTTGTCGTTCAGCTTACTATGCACAGCGGCGTTCACGAGGAAGCCAACAGTGCCGCCGATGAGGAACATCGTCAAGCCCTTTCCACGCCATCCCTTGGTGCAAATCTCGTAGCTGTACAGCGCGTAGTTCATGAACAGGAACACAGAGCCGGATGAGATGAAGCACGACGCAACAATGACAGTGACGCCGTCGTCCACGAAGTTGAGGCCGAGACCCGCAGTGATCAGCCCCGCACCGATGCCCATGCTCACGCGTCGCCCGAGAACCTTGCCAAGGAAGAAGCTTGTAATGACTGTGACAACAGCAACGATAGAGCAGATACCCTTGAGTCGTCCAGCTTCCAACCACGCCTCCAGATTGATTGCGCCCCCGTTGTTCAGCTCATTTTTGACGAAGAATAGGAACGATCGGTTGACAAAGTTGTACTTTGGCTCGTTGATGTAGCCCAAGCTCAAGATGAAGCAGCTCATGAAACCGTAGATGTAGCCGCCCATCAAACCAATGAGGATGCAAATCGACGCCGCGACCTCCGAGCCCGTGGAGAGAGCACGCGCGAAACCACCATTGAACATCATACGCGTCTGGAGAATACGCATGAACGGCATGAAGGAGAGCAAGACCAGCGGCACCACCAAGAAGACACCGACGAGCATATCGTAGAGGAACCCGAGCTCCACGAACGGACTCCACAGAGCCAAAGGCAAACCGAACGCACCATGAAGCGCCAGTGCATACTGGCAGATTGCATTCAGTCCGATGAAGATGGAGACGGACAGCGTGAAGCCCTTGAGCGCCGACCAACCGAGTACCTTTCCAACAATCATGGGCACGAATGTGATCCCGCCCAAGACGCAAACCATGTACGCGATACCGCGAAGCGTCAACGCGACTTGCTTTTGGTTCTTCGTCAACGTCTGGTTCGCGACAAAGCCGCCTACCCAGATTGCGCCCCACGCAGCAAGCACTGATAAAACCAGGAAAGGCCATTGCCCGTTGCTGAAGTTCGTCGCAAAGACAAAGTACATAGCCATGGGGTGGCGCAGTTCTCGCAGACAATACGTCAAACGGCCCATTGGTCCGACCTTCGACATCAAGTTCGCATCTTCAGCGTACCACTCGAGCCACGAATCTTTCGGAGTTCCTTCACTGGATGAATCATCGTCAATCAGTTCACCGTCACTCTTGACGCGCATCATCCACGCGAACCAGTTGGAGACATCGATCTTTGTCTTCTCAAGAACGAGACCATCAGTGTTGAAAAGAAACGGAGCCATCAACCAGCATGCACCAAGGAGCAACACCGCAAACGACGCAACACCGTAACTCTGCGGAGTCGAACCGTAAGCGTCCAGCATGGTGATGTTCGCCGGGATGAGCTCAGGGCTTCCTTCGCAGTCAAACGTTTCGCAGAACTTTTCCTTCGCGTCAACGCCGATGTCGAAGTCACCGAAGACGCCGTAGAGAATCATGACACCAATCAGCTCCACAGCCTTGCGGAAGTGCGAGACACCATAGTCCTTGAAGAAGTTCACCATCGGATCACGAGTGATCGCAAAGCCACGGCCGGTGGCGCGATACTTCGACCCACCACGGATCAGCGCAACGTCGTAATAGTGGGCTTTCGTACCCGTGAGGAAAACGTAGAAGACAATCCCGAGCGCGGACACGAGTTCGAGAACCTGGAACGCCGCCTGCTTCCAACCGAACTCAACGACCAGAGTCGCCATCAGCGGGAGCGTCGTAAGCATACCAAACTGGAGAATATACTGCGTGCCCATGACCGTAGCAAGCGACTGGAGCTCCTTCGTGCTGGTCGCTGCCGTCTCAATCACGTCGTTGTGCGTCGCCACGTACAGCTTGGAGTAGGCGTAGATGTAGACGCACAGAACTGTGAGCGCATTACAGATGTAGAAGCCGAAGTGGCCGTAGTACATGGAGTTCAGTCGGAAAAAGTCGAGACTGTTGGACATGCGATGACCCTCACGACTGAGGCATGACTCAGCACAACCGTTCGACAGCTTCGCCTCAAATGCGTTGATCTGGTTCAATGTCACATCTCGTCCCTTACCACACTGCATAAACTCCACGTGCGTGACAAGCCCGCCTCGTAGAGTGACATTGTAGCCGCTGAAGACGTCTTCAGACAAGTTGATACCCTTGCTCGCCTTCGACACACCACCATTGGTCATCACAAACGACTTCTCAAACACATCCGGGTGGCCGTAGTGCATTCGGCTTCGCAACGGCTCAGCAAGTACACGTTGGGTCAAAGTCACAAACACCAGCTCTTGTAGAGTCATGAAGCGGGAAATGGACGACGCACGACCAGTGAAGACGTGCTCCTTCATTCCGATGATCGTCACATCCTCCTCCGAGGAAGCAGCTGTCGCGAGGAAGTTCGGCATCTTCAGCGTTTCCTCGAAGTAGTGCTCTTGGTTCATATCGATCGTTTGCAGGTATTCACCACGCGTGAAGGGGAGCGCAACATTCTGGTTTTCAGGCTTGCCTTCGCCAAGAATGGGGTTGCCTGGCAACTCGTAACGGTACACTTCGACAATCTCATCGCCCTCTGCCTTCACTAGCACGCAATCATATCTCACCACGTTGCCACCATCGTCCTTCACGGCGTCGACGAAGCTCACGCGCCAACTAGGGAACCGCTTCATGAGGTAGTCGATATCGTTCGCTCGGTGGTCGCCCTTTTCGAGCTGTTGTGAGTAGATCTGGCAGCCAGTAATGTACGAGAACTTGAGCGCCGAGATGTGGTTCATCTCGCTGACCTTCTCAGCCTCTCCCATGTCCGGCTTGTTCCACAGCTCCAGCCAACGGAGGAGTCTCAGAGCGTCCTCATACATCATCATGCCGTATACAGTGCGCGCAAGTGTCTGACCACGAAGCGACGCCCACAGGCGCACCTGCGTTGGAAAGTGCTTGACTGCCTCCTCCACCGTCGAGACCCCCATACGCTCCAGGAAGTTGCACCACTCTTCGGCATGGAAAGTGATCAGGTAGCCCATGATCGTCAGATCATCGCGACCCTTGTCCCGGTTCTTACCATCAATGCGCTCAAACAATGGGTTTGAGTGCACGGGATTCTTCAACTCGTCCAACGTGAATAGCACCGTTTCACTGTAGTAAGGAGTCATCACTGAGAACGACGGCATCGCCTCGACTGACGCCACCTTCGGCATCTCCATGTTGAGAGTGTGCAAGAAGAACGTGAGTCGGCGCTGAGCATCTTGGCAACGCGGGTACGAGTGCGCAACATCCAGGCGGAGTAGGAAGAACAAGCGCGTGCAGCTCGACACAAAGTCCTCACGGGAAAAGTTGGACGACGCAGCGGTGGCAAAAGATTCACTTCGACTTCGGCTGCTACCGAGGCTTGAAGAGGATCTCAGCACGTTTGCCTCCGCAGTTGCATCAGCCTGATACAATGACAGGAGTTGCTTCTTTTGGTACGAGAGTGACGTTGAGAGCTTCGTGAACTTACACCGCTTCAACTTCTCCTTCATTTCAGTGTTGTTTCCCAGCATTTGCTCAAGCGTACGGAAGACAAGGATTACCTTGTCGACCACAAGACGAGTTTGATCGTGGAACGCGATGCGCGCCTCTTGGAACTCTGGTTCGTCCCGGTCCACAGCAGACAAATCATCAGGCATGTCGAGAATTGCAGACAGCAAATCGACGGCTTCGTCAACAAGAGTCGGGAGATGCTCCAAATCGAGCAAATTGACGATGTCAGACGAGTTGTAGATTTGCTCGAGCACGCTGATCGGTCCATCGTCATCGGAACTACCGAGCAACAGATGGAAGACTTCTGATGCCAAGAGAGCTGCATCTTTGGTGCCATCGAGAACATTCGCCTTCGCCAAGCGCTCCATCAGATCCGAAGTAGACCATGAGTTCGAGCGCGCCTTCGATGCCAACTCCACGGCCTTGCTCAGCATTCCAGCGAAAAGAAAGATCGGGTTTTCCACCTTCCTTCCAGAATCCAAGATCCGGTACTGAAGAATCACTGTCTCGCGATCATCCAACAGATCATTCAGTCGGAAGCTGCTGATGATTTCGTTCCAGATGATGCCGAATCGGAGTCGCACACTCTCTTCTCGAGCCTTCTCAGAATCGGCTTGGGTGTCCACGCGCTGCTCCTGAGCACGAATTGAAGCCACGCTCTTGTCAAATTGTTGGGGTCCGGAGTAGAGTGCTGCCTTCATTGTTTCCATCGTGGAGTAATGGCCCATTTTCTGACGCAGACCGACGATGAGACCGATGATCGACTGGTACAAAATGAACCAGATCTGGGTGTCGTAGAGGTACACGACGAAAACTGGTGCCCATAATGCCGAAATGAACAAGATGTTGTGCTTCGACTCGACGACGCCATTCGGTGACGATCGACCAGTCGCGTACACTTCAATCGTTGGCCCCATGAGCGGTCGAACCATGAGCTCCAACGCGAAGAGGAACTTCAGGCCAAAAATGATTGTCCACGATGCTCCGTAAAGAAGGAACCACTTCCACGGCTGGCCCATGGTCCGCCCGATATACTGTCGCCGCGTGCCGTCGAGGCTGTTCAAGAAACGGATACTCCAGATGCCTTGGGCGCAGCACATGCGCACCATCGATGCGAGCACAATCGGAATCGAGTACAGAATCGCCAAGTACCCGCCCATAGACAGGTACGTGGCGTGGCTGCCATCACTTCCCTGGCCCATGCCAACGTTGATGAAGAACGACTCGCTGGGCGACACGTTCACCAACAGGAAAATCGCGAAGAAGAACGAATGCCAGAACAGACGGCAGAACACGCCGATCGTGAGCCACTTGTCCTTGAAAAGTCGAAGGCCGTATAACCAGATCTGCAAGATGACCTTGAAGCTGAAGAGCACCGAGATGGTCAAGAAGAGAGAGAGTGCGGTGTGGTTGCGAAGGTCCTTGTGGGAGTCGTCGAACCAGTTGGCGTAGTACGACCATCCCTTCGCGCCGTCATCCTTGGTGTAGTACCCAACGTACGAGAAGATCACCAGCAGGTGGAACACCACAACCAGGAAGAACCAGACACGGAAGAAAGCCAACACCGGGTTGAAGATACTGCGCTTCTCCTTGAAGGTCTTGGGGTCCTGCACACGCAGCGCGTCCGCGACATTGAGCGCATCGTAGTCCAGGCACGTCGGCGTCCAGAAGAACTCGTTCAAGTCGTCGTAGTTGGTGATGTCCTGGTGGTCCACGGTCTTGTTCGGGTCAGCGCTCGCCGCCGTGCGCATCTTGGCGGCGACCTCATAGATCGGGCGCACGATCTCCTGCAGGTAGTAGCCTTCGTGGACGTCGGGCAGCGTCTCGACGTCCTTGAGTTTGTCCGCCAGCGAGTGGTACAAGAAGCAGACGCACTCGGGCATGAAGCGCACGTTCGCGGCCTCGCCCCAGACGCAGAGGAAGAGCGCGATCTCCTTCTCGATCAAGTGGCTGGGCGCGCCCTCGGGCGCGACGTGCGGCTTGGTGCGCAGGAACTTGCACCACTTGAGGTAGTTCTTGAGGAACTTCTGGTGGACGCGCCAGAGCGCGCTGTACACGTCGCCGCCGCCGGCGGTGTCGACGCGCAGCTGATAGTTGGCGATCCAGCACGCGAAGTTCTCCTTCTGGTTCGCGACGCTCGCGCGCTGGAAGCCGAACTTGGCCTGGAGCAGCTCGAACACGCCGCGCGGGCGCGGCGTCGGCGGCGCGTTGGTCTGCGTGGCGGCCTCGGCGCCGACGGGGAACGAGTCGAGCTGCTCGATCATGAGGCGCTCGTCGTCATAGTCGAAGTAGTTGGTGAGCGCCGTGCGGCGGCTCACACGCGTGTTGTTGGTGAGCTGCACGGGGCGGCCCGCCATGGTTCCCTCTCGCTCGCGGCCTCCGTCCGGGTCCACGCGGGCGGGCGGGGGAAGAGAGATAATGAACTAAGCTGGTTGCACCTCCCTGTCGTCGGTGGACTCGGGGGCTTCCTCGCCTTCTGTGTTCTTGACGAAGTGGGCGGTCGTTGGCGCAAGTGAGAACGAAGATCACACTCAACTCAGGAGGCGCCCACATGCTGCTGTGAAGCGGGGGGAACGGAACCCAAAATACGGGCGTGTGACTGGGTGAAGAGGTGTGTCCCAGCGGTGTCTCGAGTGAACCGGTGGGTACAACAGTGGAGCCATGGGTGCCTTGGCAGCCATGTCCAACACGTACACTTTCAGTACTTGTTAGTAGAGACGAATCAGCCCAAATTATTGGGTGGAAGATTGCCGAAAATTGTACATCTGACTGCGCCTATTCAACCCTGAGTCAGGGTTAGGTAGAGTTTGTGTTTAGTGCTAAGTCAGTACATCATGGAAATACAGATAGATTTCACTGTCAGTACACGCAAGCGTCCAAAAACTAATTAGAGAACATTCGCAACCGTGCAAGTTCACGCTCATTATCGTTTTTGAAAGGTTGGCAAAAGTGGGTGAAATGAAGAAATAAATTCTTAAAAGAGGAAAGCTGAACGTGGACAGCCGTTGAGAAAAGTGGCCACCAACGTGAACGAAATATATTGTATATGTTACGGTAACAAAAGCCGCGCGTTGCACGGGAAGCTCTGGATATTTGGACCAAGCCGAGACAGTTATCCGGATAATGCGTCGCTATTCTTGGTTTCCAAGAAATGGTTCCATTTGTTCCTGTTTAGAGCTTTCAGGGTTGTGGATGGCACTCTCTGCACACTCGCGAGGATATTTCCGCGGGCTAAATCGATTAAACTGTGGCCAGGGGTGACACCACGACTACTGAATCTGATTGAGTTGGTGTGAGACCTGCACACGCATGCGTCACGACGTTGACGGCACCGAGGACAGCGACGATGTGATTGAAGAGGATCGCGAAGGCGAGAGCGATATGGACCCAGAGTACAAGTTGGAGACAGCGATCATGGCAGCGACGAAGACTGTCGCTGACCCACTGGACGCCGTGAGCAAGATCGACGCGTACGCAATCAACGCTGGTCGTCGTGGACCTGTTGAATCTTTGACTTCGGCACTCGCAGGCGCAGGTACAGGTGAAGTGGTCGCCGTTGCAGTTGAAGTTGAGGCTGATGAAG
>JAADWV010000125.1:0-70131 GCA_023336295.1 Pythium folliculosum
CGGGGGATCACGTGCGCCATTCGCCCGAACGCTGCAACACCGACGCCAACCGAGACTGTGGGCAGTGGCGACTGCCAGAGAGAGATCTAATGTAGCCAAGTCGCCCATGCGCATGTCCCCTCGGCAGGCTCGGAAAGCCGGGATCCCAAAACTGTTCTCCTCCCGCCCATGTTGCCTGCCGTGCCGTCCCCTCACTGGATTCTATTTTTTTGTGTGTTTGCTTGTTTTGTCGGGCGTGGTTTGTTCTTCCTCGTCTGGTTGTGGGCGACCCAGCACCATTTTTTCATTTTGTTCCCGAAGAGGCGCGATATTTTTGGAACAGAAGTGCTTGCGGTCATTCACCGCATTCATCATCACGCGGGCGGTTTTTGTTGTTGTGTTTGTTTTTGGCCGCTGGAGAACTGGCTGGTTCCGATTTGTTTGGCGCCATACAGTATTCTGTAGTCGCTGGAGAAAATTGCCCGGTAGCCGTTTCACAGCATGGCCCGCCCATGGCACCGTGAGGTTGTAGGGGGGCTTACTGATTCGCTTGAGAGGGCCGCAGAAGAACCACACTGGCGTGCCCTGACGATACTCTGGGCGATATAAAAAAACGTAGAACAGTTTGGACGGTTGGGGGACTTGCGCACGAGGTCACGGTGGGTGTTTCTGCCCTCCGAGACCCAATTCGAAAGTCACAAGTAACCCAGAGGGGGAGAGTAGCGTTGCGGAGAGCAGTGGAGCGGAGGGGAGGGGAGGGGGCGCGCTCTCCGCCTTACGATTCAGCGTTCAGGCTCCATTTCTTTCCTTCGAAACCAGTTTCGTCGTGGCCGATTTCCCCCGAGCGGCCCATTCGCAATCCAGCCTCACCGCGAGCGGAGCGCAAGTCGCTCGAATACCTTCCCATTCCCCCCACAGGCTCCACCACCGCTCCCCTCCTTAGTCTCAATGGAAGCGTTCTCCACCAAGATGCTGGCGGACGATCCGCTCCACATCGACGCGAGCCTGACGTCGTCGCCCATGGACGTCTCGCACGAGGGCGACGTGGACATGTGGGACGACTCGGACTCGCCGCACAAGATGCTCTCGGCCGACGACATCGCGACCCCCACGGGCGTGGAGCCGTTCTTTGATCAGGGAGTCGTGTTCGGCACGCCGAGCCCGATCAAGCGTGCTTCGTACTGGAACGAGGAGGCGCTCCAGCGGTTCCACGAGACCGCGCAGCTCCGCCAGCAGCAGCTCCAGCATCGCCAGCTGCACTTACACCAGCAGCAGCAACAGCAGCAACAACAACAACAGCAGCAGCAGCAACAACAACAACAACAACAACGAGGCCACGACGCGCACGTGGAACCGTCCAACGAGCCGTGCACGGAGGAGATCCCGTGGCCCGAGTTGGTGTATTGGCTCGGGAACAGCTCCACGGGCCAAGTCGAGTGCACATGCGCGATGTGCCAGTTCGAGCGCAGCCAGGGCCGTGTCCCCTCTGGCGCCGCGCACCACCACCCGCACCACAATCCCTCCGCTCCGTCCGCGGCCGGTCAGTACGCGGCCGTCCCCTCCTCCGTATACAAGCGGCTGTCGGCCAAGATCCCGGTCATCGCGGTCCCCCGCATCGAGGGCGTGAACTGAGCGCGGGCCACGCGGCGCCTATTTGTGTGGTTTTCTCTGTCGAGTCATGTTGAAGAACGCCGATCGAAGGTGTCGTACCGTAGAACCCTTAATTTATGATATTCCAACGTCCAATTGTACAATGAGAGGGAGTCGCCCACTGAATAAAACACACCAAGCCAAAGAAACACTTGACCATCGGTCTGGGTGTATGAAACACATCTTCAAGGTCGAAGTTGGGCACGAGTGGAGTGGTTCAGACGCCGCGGGCGTGGGATGGGCCACCGAGGGGTGAGGGTTGTCAGGCCACCTTGAAGCCGCAGGCTGGTGCGGAGATGAATCCAAGGAAGCAAGGGAGGGACCCGCTTGCCTCGGTCCACGTCAACATCTCCACGGAACGGAACGCTCCTCCCAAAACGAGTCGCCGACAGAGCTCTACCTAGTTGCCTCCACCATCCTCCATGGTCGGAAAGCGATGGGTGGCTTGCGGGTCGCGCTCTTCCTGTAGTTTGTGAGCTTGAAGTGCCGACGGGGGACCAATTCGTTCGCGGAAGCTGCAGTGCTTGGAGTCGGGCGCCACGGCGTGTTGCGAGGGAAAACCAAGCTTTCGTGACTGGACCAGGTGGTAGCAGCCATGTACCATTTTTATCCGACCAAACGGAATGTGGATCTGACCGAACCTCCGACATTTTATGTTTACGGAGCTTATGATTGGTTAAAATGAAATTTTTTAACATTTCTCGTTGGCTGAAATGCTTAGCGAGATGGTTATGCCAGATGCCCTGATCGCGCATCTTCTGGCATTGTCAAAACTAGGAGATCCATCCCGAGGCCGAGAGTTGTGCCTTCAACGTGCTCGATTGGTGGGTGCGCATACACGTTTGGTGGCGGTGTTATTTGAGTTTCTCATCGCTTTTCCACGTCAGACCAAATATGGATTCCGTCGCGGTCGACGACCCGCCCTAGTCACACTGGCAGGTCCGTTTGGTCGGCCAACGGGGGCAGAATCCCGCTCGGCTATGGTTCTTTTTTGTTGAAGTTGGAAGTGCCAGAGAAAGTCAGCGGAGGGTCCGGTACAAGAGCCCGTCTTTTTCCGCCAGCCAACCATTGGACTCAAGCTAATCTGTCTTCTGAGGTACTCGGCTAGACGTACTTGGATTCTCCCTCTCGCGCACTTCAACAAGCCGCACGAATGGTTTGAAACACTTGTTTCATACTGTATCAAACAGAGACTAGCGCTCTATCCCTATCCGCAACGAATATCTGCCAATCCAAAGCCACAAATCGTCTGCTCGTCTTTCCGTGCTCGCGAACGAGTGTGTGTTGGTTTTTGTTCCCCCCAACCCTCCCCACCACTTGGCCCCGCCCTCCATGTTGATGTTCAGGTGGTCTCCACGTCGCCCGCCCCCGCTCGCTGTATGGGTCAGTCGCTAACTTCTCCCTCGCGCGGAACAATCGCAGACACCAGTGGCTCTCAACGGCGCACGGGCTTCAACGTCGCACTTTGAAGTTCCCTCCCCTTCACTCAAGCCCTCCGCTCCGCTCCACTCCCCTCCCCCCCCCTCCCCTCCGCTAGAGTGTGACGAGTGAACGATGGACATGAACTCGCTCATCCACCGCCGTGACGGCGGCGGCGGATCCACGACGCAGGCCCCCTCGGGCTCCTCCATCGACGGCTTCCGTGCGCCGGCCACTGGCGTCTCCGCGTTCCCGACCCCGGGGTTCCCGGGGATGCGCGCCCACCTCCCCTCGCTCCCGATCCGGTTCCCCTCACTCCACGCGGGGGCCTCCGCGACCGCGAACGCGTCCCCGCCTGGTCCGCCGCGGTCCGCCCCCGGGACATCCTCGGCCCCGGTGTCATCCTCCAACCAGCAGGCGACGTCGCTCGCGCCGCTGCGGTTTATCATCCCGTCCTCCCACTGTCCGCCGTCGTCCGCCTTCCCGTCCACTCTTGCGAGCGAGGCGCGCGCGGGCGGAGTGACCATGTCCCAGCACCACGAGCACGCGGCATCGGCGATGGGCGTGCCGCGCTCGTTCTCGGAGCCGTTACTTCTGAGCCACGGCCACCATGGCATGCACCACCAGCATAACCGACCGCCGCCGATCGACGCGACGTCCCACGGCGGAGGCTTCCACGACATGGACGGCTCGCTGTCCACGGACGGCTCGGACGGCCGCAAGAAGAGCCCGGGCAAGCGCAATCGCGCGGTCAAGAACCCGAACCGCTCGACCAAGAGCAAGGCCCGTCCTGGTCTTCGCAAGGGCAAGTGGACTGAGGAAGAGGAGAGGTACGCGACCCAGCTCACCAACTACTTCAAGGAGGGACTACTGCCGATCGAGCGTGGCACGATGCTTCGCCTCTATCTCTCGCAGAAGCTCAACTGTGAGCCGATGCGGATCACCAAGAAGTTCACGGGCGGAGAGTGTATCGGCAAGCAGGTGTTCCGGCCATGCAGTCCGACGCCCGAGTCCCGCATCCGCCTAATGCAAGCGCAGCTCGAGCTGGTGGCACTGGAAGCCGCCTTCATCAAGAAGCTCAAGGAGAACAAGGAAGAAGTGCCGGGCCTGACGGACGATGTGGATGGCACGTTGGCCCCCGGAGCAATCGCCGTGAGTGCGCGCCCGAAGAAGCGCCGGCCGTACCAGAGGGAGTCGAAGAACGCGGAGGATGGTGGCCAGGACGACGCTCGCGACGACGGAGGATTCACCTCGGACTCTTCGACGGCGTCGGACACGACAGCGGCCGCGTCGCAGCGATCGGCGGGAGGCAAGAAGAAGGGGGATGTCGACGATGCGAGCGCCGTGGGTCTGCTGCTGGACTTTTTCTACAAGGCCAGCAAGAACGAGAATGAGGACGACGAGCCCGCATCGAAGCAGAGTGCCAAGACGTCGGCGTCGGCCGCGCCCGTGCCGGTGAAGCGTGAGGCCTCTACGGCCTCGTCCGAGCCCGAGCCGGAGCACGAGGACGAGTACAAGTTGGCGGCCAAGGAGGAGCTCGTGGCGTCCCCGACCAAGCGGATGCGCACGCTGTCGATCAGCCAGTGCCACACGGACGTGATCTCGCCCAAGCGCTCGCGCGTCGGGTCGTTCACGCTCATGGCGTCGAATCCGTAGTCGTACACGTGGTCGTACACTAGTAGTCCGTACAGTAAAGAACGCAGCCATCGGGAGCGACGTATAACGCTTTGAGGACGCATCGCCAGCGCATATAAAACACTATAAACCCATGCCCACACCACCCTCCATTTCCGATCACTACGCATTATGCTTGAGTTGACAGTCACTACGCGCCACCTCCTCTTGTTCTCCCCTCCTCCCATTCCCTGTCCGCTCCACTTCAATGTGTCCCCTCGGCGCCATCTTCAAGGTGGATCCGCAAACGTTCCATGGAGCGTTTTCTCCCGCCTTCTGGTTTCCCGCGCTTCGTGGCTGAATGAGTCCATGAGACATGTAAAGGATCTGCACAAGGTCGCACGAAGGTCGCACGAAAAGTAACTTGTTCCCCCACTTCTCTTTCGCTCGCCTCACTTCAACAACTGTGCTGTCGTACCCCCAGCGGGCGGTTCACGGTGCGCCGCGTCCCCTCCGCTCCGCTCGTCCCCTCCCCCGGCGATCTTCGGGCCACCCCTCCTTTCCCATGGACGAGTTGCGCGTGTCGCTCCTCTCAGCGGACACGGCCGACACGATGGCGCCTCCTCCTCCTTCTCCTCCGTCCGCGCCGCGGTCGCCCGCGCGGCACGCGCGCGTGCGCGACTTCCTCATCCGCGGCAAGCGCGAGTCCAACGGCGACCTCCCGGCCTGGATGTTCCCGGGCGAGGGCGAGACGCGCGAGCTGCGCGTGCCCGAGGAGGAGCTCCGCGCGCTCCGCGGCGCGCGCGAGGCGCCAGCGCACAAGCTCTCGGCGTGGCCGTCCACCGCGATCTGCGGCAACGACATCCTCGCGAGCGTGCTCTACTCGTCGGGCATCGTGGCCGCCAAGGCCGGCAAGCTCATGCCGCTCACGCAGATGCTGGTCGCGGTCGTGCTCTACTTCTTCCGGTACATCTACGAGGAGGCCGTGACCGCGATCCCGCTCAACGGCGGCTCCTACAACGTGCTGCTCAACACGACCTCGAAGAAGACCGCCGCGGTGGCCGCCACGCTCGGCATCATCTCGTACCTCGCCACGGGCGTGGTCTCGGGCACCTCGGCCATGCAGTACCTCAACACGCAGGTCGAGACGCCCGTGGTGGGCGGCACGGTCGCGCTGCTGCTCGCGTTCGCCGTGCTCTCGATCATCGGCATCGCCGAGAGCTCGACCGTCGCGCTCGTCATCTTTGTGCTCCACGTCGCCACGCTCACGCTGCTCAGCGGAACGGCCATTCTCTACGCCGTGCGCCATCCGGACGTGTTCTGGAGCAACATGCAGACCGACTTCCCGCCCGTCAACGTGGCCGGCGACCTGGTCAAGGGCAACGTCGTCACGGCCATCTTCTTTGGGTACTCGTCGGCCATGCTGGGCATCACGGGCTTCGAGACCTCGGCCCAGTTTGTCGAGGAGCAGCAGCGCGGCGTGTTCCGCAAGACGCTGCGCAACATGTGGGTCTCGGCGACCTTCTACAACGTGCTGCTCTCGTGCCTCTCGCTCGCCGTGCTGCCGCTCGACGACATCTACGGGAACCGCGACGTCGTGCTCGCGCGCATGGGGCTCGTCTCCTCGGGCAAGTGGCTCGAGCGGTGGGTCTCCATCGACGCGTTCGTCGTGCTCGCCGGCGGCGTGCTCACGTCGTACGTCGGCATCACCGGGTTGGTGCGCCGGCTCGCGTACGACCGTGTGCTGCCCAACTTTCTCACAATCACCAACGACTGGCGCGGCACGAACCATTACATCATCCTGTTGTTCTTCGCGCTCCAGTCGAGCCTCGTGATCATCCTCAACGCCGATGCGAGCGTGCTCGCGGGTGTGTTTACGTTCGCGTTCCTCGGGGTCATGTCGCTCTTTGCGTTTGGCTGCATGCTGCTCAAGCTCAAGCGCCAAGAGATCCCTCGCGACGTCCACGCGCCGTGGTGGAGCTGTATCTTCGGGCTCATTATGGTTCTACTCGGGCTGCTGGGTAACCTACTCGGCGATCCGACCATCTTTACCTACTTCTCGCTCTACTTCATCGTGTTTGCGAGCATCATGTTCCTCATGCTCGAGCGCGTCTTCATGCTCCGCATCGTGCTCTACATCATGCAGCGCGTCTGCCCGTCGCGCAACCGTGGCGCCAAGAAGCGCCACCACACGGGCGCGCTCGGTGGGCGCACCATCGCCACGGTGCTGCAGAGCATCCACCTGCCACCGATCGTCTTCTTCATCAAGACGCCGGACCTCTCGGTGCTCAACAAAGCCATCCTGTACGTGCGCCAGAACGAGCAGACCCACAACCTGCGCATCGTCCACGTGTACGAAGAGTTCCCGTTCACGAACGAGCCGCTCACGGACGAGCAGCTGCGCCTCCGCGAGCGACAGGAGCTCGTGCTGCGCGACCTCCAGGACATGGTCAGCGTCTTCGACCTCATGTACCCCAAGCTCAAGGTCGACTTCATCGGCGTCGGCGTCCCCGGCGGCACGTTCGACCCGGCGGTCGTCGAGTGGCTCTCGCACGAGCTGCGCGTGCCGCCCAACATGATGTTCCTGCGCCAGCCGGGCGACGCCCACATCCACCAGGTCTCGACGCTCGGCGTGCGCGTGATCACTAGGTAAACATGAGAGCGAATGATACAGACGTCACAGATATCGTACCTAGCCGGATGGCAATATGGAGTTCCCCACGTTTATCGGGGAGCTCATCTGGACCAACTCAGGAACACGAACCCACCGCAATGGAGACCACCAAGAGCGTCGTGCGTTCTCCGTCGACTGCTGCCCACGCGGCGGAGACGCTATAACAAGGTACTAATGCCCTACCTTTCTATCTGTAAATCATAGCTCGCGGCGATCCGCCCGCGCTCGCTGTTCTCGTCGGCGGCGCCCGTGGCGCTGGCGCTGGCGCTGCTCGCGCTCTCGCACGGCGCGCGCCTGCTCACGCGGACGGACGCGCTGTGCGTCGTGCCCATCGCCGTGCTCGTGCAGATGCTCGCGAACCTCAACGCCATCTACTCGACGTTCCACCGGTCGTTCAACCCGATGAAGGCCGCCGCCTCGGCCGCCACGACGACCAAGGACAACAAGATCGTCATCAAGTGCGTGATACTGCCACTCCCCTCCATTGCCCCCCGTCGATCGTCTCACCTTGTGCTCTCCCCTTCCAGCTTGCTGTCCGAGAAGCTCGTGCGCCTGTGGTCGTATCTCTTCTTCGTGCTCATCATGGCGCTCACGTTCGTCGCGCAGCTCACGGGGCGCCGCAAGACGCTCCAGTTGGCCGGTGCCTGCGCGGCGCTCGCGGTCGCGGCGTTCCTCTACTGCCGCCACACCAAGCCCCTGCCCATCACGGGGCTGCAGGAGCTCGTGTTCGGCCTGGCGTTCGGTCCGATCGCCATGTGCTCGACGGCGCTGCTGCTCGTCGGCAAGGTGCCCTTCGGCGTGGCGCTCTACTCGATTGCGGTCATGTGCTTCACCGTTGCATTCCAGGTACGGCCACCCGCGTTTGGCTACTGTGATGCTCCGTCACTAGATGATCTTACCGCTTTCCACGCTTCTTGTTTCCCAGATCGTGCAAAGCACGGCGGACGCGCCGTTCGCGCGCCGCCTGGGCGTGGCTTCGTCGTCGCTCGCAGTGTCGCTGGGTTTCGATCGCGCGTTCCAGGCCTTCGTGCTGTTCATCACGCTGGCCTACGGCGTGCTGGCCATGAGCGTGCTGCTCCAGGGCCACTTGCCCAACATCGTACTGCTGTTCACGATGGGCAAGGTGCGAGACATCTGCGACGCGTTCCGCGAGGAGAAACTCAAGGACCTGCCCGACCACGTCGCCTTGCTCGGAGCACAGCTGAGCGGCGGGCTGGTCGTCTCCATCTTTCTCAGCAGCTTTATCGTTTAAGCGCAAATACACGAATGTGTGCTTCACTCCAATGATTTCGATTAAATACAACCGTCTAGTTCTCCGCGAGCGGCGAGTCCTGGTTGTCTCTCCGTCCCACGAGTCGTGAGAACAAGGACCACGCGACCGAGGACGAAACGCGCGGTGTCGGCGGGGCCGCCGGAGACGCACTGTATCCGTACGGGTGCGGTGGGGGTCGCCCTCCCGCGGCGTGGTTCGACGGCTCCTGCGCCTTTGAGTTCTCGCGCCGACGCATGAAGGCGCGGAACGGACTGTTTGACGAGTTCGATGCGTTGGCCTGAGATGCAAACGACTGCTCGAGCGCCTGCTCCTCCTTCTGCATGGCCGCCGCGACGACGCCGATGCGGTTAATCAGCCACGAGTGCCACTCCAGAAACTGAATGCCCTGATCGACGACCTCGTCGTACCACGTGTCGATGGTCGCGCGGCTCGACGAGTCGAAGCACTGCTCGTGGAGATTGTTCTCGTGGATAATGCTGAGCGCCGTGAGGTGAAAGTAGTGGTGCAACTTCTGGTGAGTCGCCAGCGACGACGGCGTCGAGGGTATTCGCTGGTTGTTGCCAAACGACCGCACCGCGGACGCTGGCGTCATGGAGCCACGGTCAGCGAGGGACGCGCCGCTAGCAGAGCGATTGTGATTGAACCAGTCTTCAACGGCAGTCGGGTCCTCAATCTCGCTCGCCGAGTCGCTGTCATTGTTGTCGCCCTTGAAGCGATTGTCGGAGTCGTCGCCATAGCCGCCGTACGCTTTCGCATCTTCGTCATCATCATCTTCTTCGTCATCGTCGTCGTCACGGTCGTACATGGCGACAGGCAGGTTCGCGACCTGTTCCATGATCGTGCGCTCGCGCTCCAAGCGACTGCACTTGGACTCGGCCGTGAGCAGCAGCTCGGCCTGCTCGTGGATCTCCGCTTCCTTCAACTTGACTTTGCCGTGTAGCTCGTCGATCTCGCGGCGCGCCGCCTTGAGCGCGTCTTCCGACTCGGTCAGCAGCACCTCATACCGCTGTTTTTCCACTCGTAGCGCCTCCACCTGCGCGCGCAGCCTCGCGGCGTCTTGTTCGAGCTTATCCACATACAGCTTGTCGCTCGCGGTCTCCTCGAAGGCCAAATCGGCCTGCTCTTTCTGGGCCGACTCGTGCAGCGTCTTCCACTGCTGGAGCGCCGCGATGAGCGCGCCGTTGGCCGCCTCACTGGCCTGGAGATCCGCAACCGAGACCTCCAGCTCGGCGATGCGCTGCTGCTGCCGCTGGACAACGCCGCCGTCCTGCAGGCACGCGCAGCGGCGCGAGAGCTGCTCGAGCTCGGCGCTGAGCTGGTACTTGAGCTCCTCCTGGCGCTTGCTCTCGGTGCGCCAGCTCTCGGCCTCCTGCAGCGCGAGCTCGTGGCGCCGCCGGTAGAGCTCGCGGTCGGCCACGAGCTCGGCCGCCTCGGCCTCGTGCTGGATCTTGAGCGACTCGATCTCCAGGTGCAGCTCCTCGTTTGACTCGAGCAGGCTGAGCCCGTACTCGGCCGCCAGCCGCGTCTCCTAATGTGCACAATAGACACAAATGGACATCAGCCTCCGTTTGATCCAGATCCCCTCCAAGAGACGCGGAACTCAAACGCACGCGGTCCTTCTTCTCGAGCACCTGCCGCAGCCGCTCGAGCCGCGCGCGGTCGTCCACGGCCACCACGCTGATCGTGCCGTCGTCCCTTTTGTATGCACACACAGTTTGTCATTAGCCTCATGCATCTCCACAAACGCCATCGTGTAGGAGGAAAGCCCATTACGCACCCGACCACAAACTCCTCGTCCTCTGGATTCGACTCGAGGCTCTTGCGCGAGTACGCGCGCAAAAACGAGCGGCGCTCGACGTCGCTCACGCGCTCCGGACTGGCGCTGCTGACGCTCGAGCGGCGCGGCGTCCCGGCGGCGGCGGCGTCGGCGCAGTCCACGCTGTTGCTGCGCCGCGCGGCGCGGGCGGCGCGCTGGTGTTCCATGACTCTTCCAAGGTGTGTTGGTTTCTCCCAACGAGACGCCGGGTTGGGTACCGAGGGCACTCGCGCGAGGGAGTCGACGCCGATTATTGTCGGCGCGTCTTTTCTTCCTTTTCGTTCGACCGTCACTCTGGAGGGGTAGGGGTACGAACTCTCAGGGCAGAGACGAAGGTCATCGGGTTTGAGGGTGCTCCGCTATAGTGACATGGCGGGTTTGTCGAAGCGGAAAACGGGTTGGAGGGCGTTTTCTCTAAACGGGTTTTTTTTGGCGTGATTGATTTGGTTCTGCCTCCGATTTTTGGCCTTTGCGCGGCAACCAGCGTTTTTTGCCGCGTCTTGGAAATCGAACCGCACAGAGGAACTGCAAACACGCGTTGGGGGGAAATCCAACGCCAGCGATTGTGCCGTTCGTCGCCCGCGTGGATTCCTACGCGCCACGCCTCTCACCATTGTACGCTGTGAGAGACTTCGAGTGATCGCGCGCGAGCACGATGGCGTCGAACGCGATCGATTTGGTTGGCGACAGCTCCGACGAGTCGAACGGCTCGCGATCGCCCTCGCCGCCGCCAACGGTACGTTGTTGGGAACATGGCAACAGTTGTGGACGTTGGATCACTAACCAACTTCCAACACTCGCAGGCGCCCTCGCGGCCCAAGCTGCGCACGCGTCGCGCCATCGAGTACGAAGACGAGGGCGATTCGAGCGACGCCAACAGTGCCCCAACGCGGGTGATTCTGCGCGCCAACACCAACGGCCGCACCAACACGACGGCCAACGCCAACGCCAACGACTCCCGTCGGCCGCGCCCAATTCGCCAACAGAACAAGTTGGTGATCACACGCGATAGCAGCGACGAGGACGGCGGAGCGGAGTTGGAGGAGGAGGAGGAGGAGGAGGAGGAGGAGCGGCACGACGCCGACGACGATTACGAACAACTGCCCGAGCGGATGGAAGAGGAGGAGGAGGAGGAGGAAGACGACTTTGACTCGTCTGTGGAGGAGGAAGAGGAGGAGGAGGATGGTGTCGGCCGGCGTCGTAGCGGACGCACACGGCGGACCGTGCGGAGAACCGGCATGCAAGAGGACGTTGACTCGGAGGAGGAGGAGGACGGCGATTTCGAGATCCGCGTGGTGCCGCGGCGCGGACAGCGAGGAGGAGGAGGAGGAGGGCTGGAGCACGCGACGCGTCCGCGCCTCGCGCCGGCGCCCAAGCCCTCAACGGCGTCCACCGGCCGCAAGCGCAAGCGTCCGTCCTCCGCCTCCTCCTCCGCCCGTGGCAAGGCCAAGACGCGCAAGCCGCGTCGGCGCGCGCACCACAGTGACGACGACGACGACGATGCGAAGGGAACGAAGCGGAACGCCAGCGACAGCAGCGACGTGGACATGGACTGGCTCATGTCGGAGGACGAGGAGGACGCGCCGGCCAACGGGAATAACCGTGGGAAGGGCCAAGCGGACGACGACGACGAGATCGACGAGAACGCGTTCATTGTCGAGAAGATCCTCGCGCGCGAGGTCCACACGCTCAAGGTACGGACGCTGGTAGAGGAACTGAACGGAGGAGCCGAGGAGAGAGATCCGACGCTGATCGTGTTTCTATTATCTTTCGTACGTAGGAATGGGCGCGTCTCCGCGCGAACAAGACGACGCGGTTCCTGACGAACGCGTCGATCTTCCTGGACGACAGCGACGACGAGGGCGACAACGATGACTCGCGAAAGCCACAGGAGAAGGCCGAGGATGCCGGTGACGGCAGCGACGACGTGGTCGTGGTGATAGAGGGCCCGTCGGGGTCGGTCGCTGCGCAGAAAGAGGAGGAGCGCTATCTGATCAAGTGGAAGAATCTCTCGTACATCCACGTGAGCTGGGAGACGGAGAAGAACCTCATGGAGGTGGACCGCAACGTCAAGGGCAAGATCCAGCGTTTTCGCGAGAAGGAGATGCTCGGGCTGATTTCAGACCGCATGCACGGTGACGAGTACTTCAACCCGGAGTTCCGAGACGTGGATCGCATTCTGGATATCCAGGACAAGCCCGGCGACAAGTACACGCCCGTGGACGACGAGGATGACGACGAGGACGACGGCAAGCCCAAACTCAAGTACATGCTGATCAAGTGGAAGGCACAGCCGTACGACATGATCACCTGGGAGCGGGAGGACGATGTCCACGATGACGCGGCTGTCAAGGACTACGAGGCGCGGCTCGCGCGTGCCGCAGAACGATACAAACGCATGGCGTCGACCAAACAATCAAGAGGCAAGGCCCGCAAGAACCCCAAGTTCCGAGGGTACTCGGCGACGAACACGCCACCTTTCAAAACGGACCAGACGTTCGAGCTGAGAGATTACCAGTTGACTGGTGTAAACTGGATGCTCTTCAACTGGTACCAAGGACGCAACTCGATGCTCGCGGACGAGATGGGTCTCGGCAAAACCGTGCAAACCGTCACGTACGTGAACCACTTGGCTGTTGTGGAGGAACTGCCTGGTCCGTACTTGATTGTGGCGCCCCTGTCCACGCTCGGCCACTGGCAGCGTGAGTTTACAAACTGGACGAACCTCAACGCAGTCGTGTACCACGGCTCGGCAGAAGCTCGGAAAGCGATCCAAGACTACGAGTTTTATCTTACTGACGAAGAATACCGAAAGGCCCAAGGCGGAAACTCCTCTAGCAAGGCAAAGCTGCCCAGGGTCAACGGCGGTCCGTGCTTCCGTTTTGATGTGTTGATCACGACCTACGAAATGTGTGGCACACCCGATTTTGCCAAGCTCGCGCGTGTGCATTGGCAGTTATTCGCTGTGGATGAGGCCCATCGCCTGAAGAACCGAAACTCGAAGCTGTCTGTGCTGATTCAGAAGAACTTCAACTACGAGAACATTTTGCTGCTGACTGGTACACCGCTGCAGAACAATGTCGAAGAGCTGTGGACGCTGCTAAACTTCCTGGACCCCGATCGGTTTGATTCCATGGACGACTTCCTACTGGACTATGGCGAGTTGAAGGACGTCTCGCAGGTCGAAAAGCTCCACGGAGAGCTCAAGCCCTTCCTGCTTCGCCGCATGAAAGAAGACGTGGAGAAATCGCTGGCGCCCAAGGAGGAAACCATCATTGAGGTCGAGCTGACGGTGCTGCAGAAGCAGTACTACCGCGCGATTTTCGAGCAGAACACCGAATTCTTGGCAAGAGGGATGAAGCGCTCCCACGCACCGAGCCTCATGAACGTGCTGATGGAGCTGCGCAAGTGCTGTAACCATCCGTTCCTCATCAAAGGTATGGAACAGCGTGAGGTGGCACGCATCCGCGAGCAGAAGGACCTTGCTAGAGAAGAAATGGAGCGACAGGCGGTTGAACTTCTTGTAACTGCATCTGGTAAACTCATTTTGCTGGACAAGCTGCTTCCTCGCCTCAAGGAGAACGGCCATCGCGTGCTCATCTTTTCCCAGTTCAAGATCATGCTCGATATTCTCCAGGATTATTTGCGTCTACGCTCGTACCGCTGTGAACGCATCGACGGCAACATCACCGGTAACGATCGCCAAGCCGCTATTGATCGATTCAGCGACCCCGAGAGCCTGTCGTTTATCATGCTTTTGAGCACCCGCGCGGGTGGTGTGGGGATCAACTTGACGTCGGCCGACACAGTGATCATCTATGACAGCGACTGGAACCCGCAGAACGATCTACAGGCCCAAGCGCGATGCCATCGTATTGGCCAGAAGAAGAGTGTCAAGATCTATCGCCTCCTCACCGCCAAAACGTACGAGCTGCACATGTTCCATCAGGCGTCGCTGAAGCTTGGTCTTGATCAGGCTGTTCTGGGATCCATTCGGGACCGTCAGCAGCAAGGTGCAACAGCGGTGGGCACCACAAAGCGCCCCAACGCTCCGATGTCGAAAGATGAGATTGAGAATTTGCTGAAACACGGTGCCTACGAAATGTTCAAAGAGGACAAGGACGGAGAGGCCGAGGCTGCGAGCAAGCGTTTCAGTGAAGAGAGCATCGATCAGATCCTCAGCCGAAGTACGACGATCATTCACGATCCCAAGTCTGACCAAGAAGGAGATGAAGCCAACGGGAAGAAGAGCCTCATGTCGTCGTTCTCGAAGGCGACGTTTGTTAGTTCCGACAATCCGGATGCCCAGGTGGCGCTGGATGATCCCGATTTCTGGACCAAGGTTATCGGCCTGCAACAGCCGGAGAAGGTTGAGCCTTCGCCATTGAGAAAGCGTCGCTGCCGTCGGGAGGTGAAATCATACCTGCAGGATGACAGTGGTGAAGAGGAGACGAAAAAGCGTGGTCGTGGTCGACCGAAAAAGCAAGACGCCGATTTTGAAGAATACGTGATCTCATCGGACGACGACGACGACGATGACGACGACGATGGTACAGACGAGCTTGATGACGACGACTTTGAGGATTGTAAGAAGCCGAAGAACAAACGCCAGGTGAAGCTTATGAAGCTGCCAAAGCTGTATCTGTACCAAGAGCGTGTCAGCGATATGCTCACGACTTTCGGCTACGGTCGATGGAAAGAGATAGCGGAGAGCAGCAGCATCTTATCGCAGTATCCGCTCACCCAGGTGCAGCTGTTTTCGCAGGAGCTGCTTGCCAGCCTCATCCGCATAGCCGCGACGACCTTCATCGCCACGAAGACGGCACCGAAGGTGCCAGTGGTTGCCGATGGCCAAGCGCCTCCGTCAGTGCCTCCTCCCCCGGCAGCCCCACCGACGCAGCAGCAGCTCAACGGTTACCTGGATACATATGCGGATCGGTATCGCTTTGTCTCCACGATGCTGGCGGACATGAAAATGGAAAGCATCAGTCAAGTGCTCGTGTTCTCGCCCGGACTGCTGCGGACCGCGCCGACGATGAAAGCTGAACGCGACGCTGCGAACAAGTTGCAGCAGATCGATCGGATGTTCTGTGTGCATCTCTTTGTGCAGCAACAGGTCGGACCGATTGCTCCAATGAAGGCGTTGATTAGCGACTTGCTTCGCCTCAAGGACCGCACCAGGATCCCGAAGCTGATCATGGATTGCGTGCTTCCTCCCCATCGACCAGACATGTCAAAGGCGGCGACGCCGTTGAAGTCAGCCAGAGACCAGGCTCCAACAGTGTCTGCCGATGGTCCGACTCAGAAAGATGAAGTGATCAAGGTGCCAACGGAGGGTGATAGTGCGACTGCTCCGGTAACTGAGCCCCTGGTGGAGAGCGTGGCTGATGACAAGGAAGCCGAGTCGAACGGCGCTGAGGAACACAAATCTGCTGCTCCCTCAGAACCAGCCGCTGATACTACCATGACAAACGACTCCACCATCCCCGAAGACGTCTCGAATGTTGCGACAAAGACGGATGCCAATGTCTCGGCTGATTTGGAGCAGCCAGCGCCATCCCCAAGTGTTGAGAGTGAACTTGCTAACACGACGAAAAGCCCGGGTCCGGCTGAGACACAAACCGATGAGTCAGCTGCTGCCACAGAGGACAAGAAGAAGAGCGACGCTCCTGCCGATGGGTCAGCTGCTGCCACAGAGGACAAGAAGGAGAGCGACGCTCCTGCCGAAGCACCCGAGGGCAAGATGGCCAACACTTCCACAACCAAGCCGCAGCCGGAAGAGCCGAAGATATTCACACCGGGGGTCAAAGAGCAGCATCTCCGTGTGGCGTTGTCTCGGCTACAGGCGCTTCCTGATGTTGGTATCGCTGAGTCGGTAGCCCCATGGTGGATCTCCATTGTGGACGACGTATTGCTCCTGTTGTATGTGCATTCACATGGCTGGATGAAAGGTCGGACGTTGCCGTCTTCACTGACCCACGAGAGCTTGCTCTTCGGTACGCGCGCTAGTGCGCACGACATTGCCGTATGGCCAACTGTACCGGTCTTGAACCGACGCGTGCGAGCCCTCGTGACCTACTGGACAAACGCCAAGCGACTCGCTGCCCAGGCCAACATCGTGCGGACCCGGGAGCGCATGCGCGAGGCGGCGAAGGCGGCGAAGGCGGCGAAACCGGCGAAGGCTGCACAGCGCGTTCTCGTTCCACCGGCGTTTCCTCCCGGTATGCATCCGCCATCATTGAACGCTGGCGCGGCGCCGCCACGCTTAACAAGTGCTCCTCAGCCTCACCCTGCGGGGGCCCACCACCACCTTCATCGAGTGTCGGTGGACGACGACGCCGTCCAGGCCCAGATTGCGAAGAAGCGGATGCGGTTCGCAAAGCTCGTGCACCAGCACGGCATCCCGGATGTGCGGGGCTGCACGAGCGACCAAGCTCAGTTGGAAAAGTGGCGCCACTTTCGGGAAGACTCTGTGCTTGGACTTGAGCGGTTCCCGCTGAGCGAGCTGCTCTTGGAGGCGAAAGATCTCGAGCGTTTCTGTCGCCTGCACCAAAACGAGAACGTGCCTGACCGATTCCAGCCACCTCCAGAGCCGCCCGTGGCATCTGTTCTCGGCTCGCGCCGCGGTATCTGGGGGCTCAAGCCGGCACTCTGCCGCCGCATCGTCCACCGCATCGAGCTCTTCCGGTCACTGCGCCTGGAGGTGCTGGTTCTGCCGCTCCAACCGCTCGTCGACATCGTGAACAAGGTAATTGACGAGTTCTTCATGACGGACCGGGGCGCGACGACCCACTACCCGGCGTGGTGGGAGGCGCCCAAGCACGACATCTTGCTGCTCCAGGGCGTCGAGCACTACGGCCTTGACACTGGCGTGGAACAGGTGTGGACACTGCAGACTTTTGTCGCCGCGAACCCGACGAACACGTATCCGTCCGTGACGTGGGTCGAGAACCACGTCCACGGCATGGTCGTGCGCGCACACCGCATCCTCAAGCAGGTACGGGAAATCCAGGCAGCTCGACAGCAGCAGAGCGGCCGGCCCACCGACTACGCGCGACTGGCAGCCGCAGCGGAGCAAGCTCAGCAGCAGCAGCAGCGTGAGCGCGAGCGCAAACGACACCATGAGCAGCTACGCCTCCAGCGCGCTGTCGAGACGGTCGAGCGCCAGCGCTTTCGCGATCTCTACGGCATGCGACAGGAGGATCCACAGTTTTCCATCTTTGCCAAGCAGCGCAAAGCGCGCGATAAGGCAGAGTTTGAGCGAGTTGCTGCCGCACGCGCGGCGGCGTCGTCTGTCGCACTGTCTTCGTCCAATGATGATGCCCAACCGGCTGCCCAAGATACGATGCGAGCGGTGCAAGAGGCACAGAAGATGATGAAGCGAGAGGACCCGCACTATTCGCTGGCGATCCGCGCGGTCCAGGTGCAGCAGAGGATGGATTTCATGGCCGAGCAGAGCGCGAAGGCGGCTCAGACCGCACAACGTCGGCCTCCAGTGGAGTCGCCTGCTAAGCCTGGTGCTACGACGGTGGTGAAAACAGACAAAGTGCGCGCGCCGCGGCCACGTGGTCGTCCGCGGAAGCTGGCGCCACCACCGCCACCGTCCGTGGAGGCAGAGGTGATCGAACTAGATGACGACGACGATGACGAGGAGGAGAAGGAGAAGGAGGAGAAAGAGGAAAAGCCGACCGAGCAAATCTCGTTGACGACAGTAGCCACCCCATCTCAGACGCCAGAGGCGGTAACGGAGACCACCACGGAGTCGAAATCCACCGCGATGAAGGACCAGATCTCGCCACTGAAAGAGACGACCGCAGCAACCGCGAAGGCGCGCGCGAGTGAAGACGACGACGTTAGCGACGAGAAAGAGGAAGAGCATGAGGACAAGTCGGCGTCCGCGAGCGCCAGTGCCAGTGCGGAGGAGGACTCGGCGGACGAGTCGTCGGCCTCGTCGGCCTCGCCGGCGCCACGCGGGCGCGCCCAGAAGCGCAAGCGCGCGCCGCGGCCCTGGGAAGTGATCGTCATCGACGACTCGGACGAGGAGGACGAGGACGGCGCGACGCCCGTCAAGCGCACGACCCGCAGCCGGCGGCGAACGCGCGGCGAGGAGCTGGCCGACGGTCTCTAAGTTTGAGTGGTCTGTACTGTACATGCTAATGAAGCGTTCTTTTGGAGAATCGTTTGGGTGTGTGTGTGCACCAACTGTATGGGGGCGAACAGTTGTTATCATGGCTGATTGATTGAAAAAGCTAGCTCTCTACATGATGTTGCATCGCGACATGGGCGAGGCAGCGGCGCCGCCGGCCGCCGCGGGCTGCTGGAGCTCGACCATGCTGGCGGCGAACGTGCGGATCTTGGCGTAGACCGTGGCGACGACGGCCGGGCAGCGCGGGTGCGCCGTGAGCGCGAGCAGGCTGGCGTTGAGGTTGCGGAACGCGTCCTGGAGCGGCGGCGAGATCATGTAGCGCACGCGCAGCTGCTGCCAAAAGAGCATCGTGAGCAGAAAGTTGCGCGCGGGCGTGAGCAGCTCGAGCACGAGCGCGAGGCCGATGCCGACCTCGACGTTCGCGGCGACCTGCGGCACGCGGTGGTGGAGCTTGGCCCACTTGGAGGCCGTGGGCAGCGCCGGGAACGCCGGGTCGCGCAGGATCGCGGCCGTGAGCGGCAGCAGCGCCTTGGTCGTGATCGTGTTGACGAGCGGCGCGTGCTGGAGCTTGAGCACGTGGAGCAGGTTGGCGGCGTAGGCCACAAAGTGGACGGCCTCGACGAGCACCACAGGCACCATCGCGAGCCCGTAGGGCGCCGAGACGAAGAACACGAGGCAGTAGAAAAACGACTGCACGGTCGGGTCGAGCACGAGCCGCTGGCCGTACGCGGCGTTCCACTGCGGGCGCCCGTGCGTGAAGAGCAGGTAGCTAAAGTAGTTGAACAGCGCGGTCTTGAAGAACGAGCCGAACGCGAACGCCGAGTAGCCGGCGAGCGGCAGCCAGTAGAGCACAAACGTGAGCAGCAGCAGCGCGCGGAGCCCAAACTGGAGCGCCTGGAACATCGCGGCCTTGTCGCCCGCGACAAACTGGCGCAACGTCTTGTTGCCGGCCGAGGGCACCGACGAGGCAGAGGGAGCGGCGCGCGGGAAGCCCGAGGCGGCGGCGCCGGCCCCCGAGGGCGCGGTCATGCGGTTCTGCACGCTCTGGAGCCCGTCGAGCAGCGCCGCGTTGGTCGGGTCCACCGCGAGCCCGTCCTTGTAGGCGCGGAACGCGTCGGCAAAGCGCCCGAGCGAGAAGAGCGCGGCGCCCTTGCGCGAGTAGCCCTTGGCCCAGTCGCGCTTGAGCGCCACGCACTGGTCGGCGTCGGCCAGCGCCTGCGCGGCGTCGCCCAGCTTGAGGTGCGCGGCCGAGCGGTTCGAGTAGTAGACGTGGGGCGCGCCGCCCGCCGCCGGGTCGCGCGCGTGGAGCGCGATGGCCTCGGAGAACGCGGCGAGCGCCTCGCGGAAGTTGGCGGCGGCGAACGCGCGGTTGCCGCGGTCCTTGGCTTGCTCGGCGGCCATGGCGGAGGAGCTGGGGGAGGCGGAGGAGGAGGAGGGAGGAGGAGGAGGGGAGGGACGAGCGGAGATCAACTCGCGTGGAAGCTTCGAGAGTGCGAAGAGGGCGGAGACCGAGCCAAACCCAAGTGAGCCCCGTGACGTGACGTGGGGGGACCGCGAAGGGGTACAAACACGGGTGAGGAGAAACCGGTTTTTAGAACCCAGAAACCGGTTTTAGTGGTACTAGGTTCATAACAAGATACGTGTGTGATGTAACGTAGTATTTCCTGTAATTCCGATTTTTTTGGTAGATGAAGTTTTCAAAAGCGTAACCATCACATGGTTTTTCCTAAACACGATTTTAAAGAACGACGGCGACGAAAGTGACGGGGTGGGCGCCTTGCGAGTTTCGCGCGTCACCGCCGCTGTCTCCTGCGCGTATGGAGCGATCGGTGGGGAGACGATACACACTATGCACGTGTCGCGTGAGGCACAGGCAAAACTCGGAGTTGGGGCGGCGTAAGACGGAACGGATCTCGAAAAGGATTGAGGACCATGCCAGTCCGGGGTGCGTGACAGATCAAGAAGATCCACATCGGCGATTGGATCTATTCACAGGCCAATCACAGACCGCATCTCTCCTGTCGACGAGCGCAAGCGGCGGAATCGTGTCCTGACTGAGCAGACGAGCTGGAAGTGGCTGGTTCAGCTGACTTACGACGCGACCACGGGCGACGTCACCATGTCGATGGGTGCTCTTTACATTCTTTTTTTTTTTGGCTCCGTTCGTTCGTGTCTGAGATGGCTCCGCTTGCTAGCGTTTTATTCCTGGCGCGACTGGAGGAAGGCGGAGGAGATGGGAGAGTGGACAATTGGGGTGTCGACGCTCCGCTCTGTGATGCTAGCAGACAGCACTGGAACGCGGACTAAACAGCTTGGTGCTCTACAACACCGGAGGAATCCTGCAAGATGGGGAGGAAGTAGAGAGACGAACAGTCTATCGTTCGTCAGCGACAGGGCGGCCGCGGCCGCGGCGCGTGACCACATCAGCGCAAAAGCGGACGGCCTGCTTGGCTGCTTGTCTGGCCTGTGACACATGTGGTACCCATTTTAGCTAGGGATGGCTACATATGTCCGTAAACAGTGATTAGGATAGAAATCCGTTCTTGAGCCTGGAGGCATAACATTCCTAATAGAGCATTTCTATGCCAAGAGTGCAAGAGAGACGTGTAGGTGGTTTCCCAGAATAATGATATTTTTATCGTGTTTAGAAGATCGAAAGTAGCTGTTCTCGCCTCCTCATTCACGCCTCTGTTTGTGGACGGACCAACGTCTGCGCTTTCGTCTACTGCTCGTCCTTCTCGAGGTACGGGATCTCGCCGTGGGGCGTCACGCGCGTGGCCTGGCGGTTGCCCGGGAGGTAGTCGAACGTGGCGTAGTGGAACGTCACGCGGTTGTCCCAGATCGCCACGGCGTTCTTGCTCCAGCGGTAGCGCACCTGGAACTCGTGGCCCTCGTTCACGTGCTTGTAGAGCATGCGCAGGATGGCGTCCGACTCGTAGACCGAGAGCTCCGGGATGCGCGTGGTGAACGCCTGGTTCACGTACAGCGCCTTGCGCTTGGTCACCGGGTGCGTGCGCACGACCGGGTGGCGGAACTCGACCCACGGGCGGCGGATCGTGAAGCCGCGCGCCGCCGCGTCCTCGGCCTGTTTCTGTTGGAGGGGACAAGACAAGAGATAGGTGAGACCCTGGGCGTCCAGCACTCAAGAGAGAATAGAACACGTACCCGGCTGCTATGGATGGCCGTGAGCCCCTCGAGGAACTTCTTCATGGGCTCGGTGAGGCGGTCGTAGGCCTCGTAGCCCGAGGCCCAGAGCGTGTCGCCGCCGACGGGCGGCTTGGTGAGCAGCTTGAAGCTCGTGTACGACGGCGGCTGGCGCTCGCACGACACGTCGCTGTGCCACTCGTTCGTGGGCTCGAAGCGCTGGCGCTCGATCAGCGCCGGGCTCGTCTTGAGCGAGTTCTCGACCACGACGACCTCGGGCTTGCCCTCCGGGTGGCCCAGGTTCTGGTGCACGTGGAGCGGGCCCCAGTAGCGACCGAGCTCGATCTGCTGCTCCAGCGTGATCTGCTGGTCGAGCAGGAACACGACGCCGCGCTGCGCGATGAGCAGCGCCAGCTCGTCCTTCTGCGCGTCCGTGAGCTCGTGGAGCTGGATGCCCGTGAGCTGCGTGCCGATCTTGGGCGCGAGGTGCTCCACCTCGGCGTGCTCGAGCAGGTTCTTGAGCGTCGGGTCGGCGAACTGCGCGCGGTCCACGTACGGGAGCTCTGGGATCGGGTCGTACTTGGTCTCCGGGAAGACGCAGTGGAGCTCTGGGTGCTCGAACTCCTCGTGCTCGGTGTGCTGGTTGAAGGCGTTCTTGATGGGGCCGGCCGGCGCGGCGGCGGCCTCGGCCTTGAGCGAGTCGTTGTTCTGCGGAGCCATGGGGATGGTGACGATGGGGGGAAAGTTGGCAAGTGGGCAGATCGGTCCGATTCCGCTGTTGTGGGGGTCCCGGGAAGCGAGACCGTTTCGTGGTCGTCGCGGAAAGAGAAGGAGGGGAGAAGGGAACGTCCGTCCCGCCGAGCGCGTGGCGCTGGCCCCGACGAGCGTCGGAGTGTGGGTTGGATGGCGCAATCCGCCGCGCGCTTCGTGTCTCGCACACACAAATCACGCGGGCGCCTCGGTGGGAATGACATTCACTAGCCGAGCGGTGACAGCGGCCGTTGTGAGGGCGCGGATTGGCCTGCGCCGGGATCCAATCACCTCGCGCTCCTCTCGCTCATGCGGTGGAACGTGGAGAGCCTCTGCATTGGCCCTCTCTGTCGCACAAGAGACAGGCGCCGCGGGTTCAGCGGCGGTGGAGGAGGAACTTGGGCAGTTCCTCCTCTCGGTCAACAACGGTTGCGTCAAACAGAAACCCGTTCCAAACAAAGGAAGTGAGTTCGTGGATGCAGGCAGCGCCGTGCTTGTTGAAGAAGCTGTTTCCGAAAAACGGAAGAAGAAGGCTCTTCGTTCTATTTCTTCAAGCGCTAGCTTCGTTGAGTCTGGGGAACTCCATACGTGATGGTCGGTGTGGGGCTCAGTTCCAGCGGCGTACGGTCTCACTTACGGCGATACGTCCATGCTCAGGCAGACATTCGCTGGGGAAAATGGCCAGTTTACATACAGTACGGAGAGAGAGAGCGACACAGCGATGTCCATCTCGGGGGTCACACCGAAGGTCTCGCCGCGAAGGAGGAGCGCCGAAAGCCGACGATCTTCCGCCGTTTTGGGCTCTTCATCCGTTATTACAGGTCTTCTGAAACCATTCAAACGATAGAAATATGAAATGATGGTATGATATATACCCAATCATCCAAATTCAAAGGTTTCGACGCGTCTCTGTCCCGTCCGTTCAACGAATCTCGGCAGTCGCTCGTTGATGGATACTTCAACGCGGTCTCCGATTGGCTCAGAATATGTGTGACTTGTCAATTCCCCGGCCAATGGACGCGCGAGATCCGCGCTCGTGGGCGGCGACTGCTCGAATGAACAGCGCCCGTGGACGCCCGTCAGCGTCGCGGGGGCTTGTTCCCCATAAACGCGTTTATCCTAATCGTGGTTTTGATACTGTACCGCGGATCCGAGACCCGAGCGGCGGGCTCTCCACCTCCCTCTCTCCCCCTTGCGACCCTCCGCATACTTCCACCAAGACAGGATATCTGGACGGATTAGGGCCAGCGTGGGGCCGGCTTGGAATGTCCTAGTCGTGTATGGAATTGCCTGAATGTGGCGATTTCGCTCCGTCTAGGGTAGTCGTGGACGACGCCCCCATCGAGACGTCCGCCGGGCGTCGTCGTCGCGCTTCACAGTAGGATTCTGAAGTTGGCATCTCGGTGAGCGAGTCCACCGCAGGAGGATTTGCGCCGTCGCGTTCGCCTCCGGGCGGTGACGCGCCGCCCGCAGAAGCTGAAGGAGGCCAAACGGAGGAAGGGAAAAAGCGACTTATTCTCCGCCCAGAGGCAGTTTTGGTTCCCCCGTGGCGGAGGTGGCGGAGGTGGTCAGCGCCGGCGGGAGCCTCGACTCCTGAACCGATCGCCCGGCGGTGGCCGGTCTGCGTGCGCCACCGCCACCACCGGCATTCAGCCCAAAAAGCTCGTCTAGCGCGCTGCTGGATCTCATTGGTCGACTAGGGAACCCTCGCCTGGCCAATCGGGTGCGACGGGAGCGGAAGTGAGACTCTGGACCTTTTTCGTTCTTGTCAACCAGAGTCTGGTTGACAAGAACGAAAAAGGATCCGTGTGTGAGGATGGACATTCCGTACAGTACGCATAGGATGGACGAAGCTTTGCAATGCCAACGCGAACAGGCCGCGCTTGCCGTGATCCTTTGCTCCTTCCGCCTGAGGGAGACCTTCCGTTCCATTCCGTCGGGAAGCCCGAGGTGACTCGCCAGACCCCCACCGGGACAGCCAGCCTCCGCGGCGCCGCCTCAACGTCCTCACTCATTTTCCAACTCGCCTCGCCCTCGCCACCGCCTTCCACCACCTCCACCATGGGGAAGCAGGCCGCGTCGCCGTCGCCCGTGCTCACGCCGCTCACGCAGACGCCCGGGCTCGCCGAGTACAGCACCAAGCTCTGGGACGAGCGCCCGTCGTACCTGCGCAACAATGTGATCCGCAACGCCTGCCTCTTCCTCTTCATCGTCACGGCGCTCGAGGAGACCGCGAGTTTCGCGATCAACCAGTCGCTCAAGAACTTTTTCCAGAAGCTCGGCTGGTCCAACAAGGGCTCCAACTCGATGAAGCTCACGTACGACGCGATCGCGCAGTTTGCCTGCATCGTCGCCGGCTACATCTCGGACGAGCACGTGGGCAAGTTCAAGACGCTGCTGGGCGCCGCGACGCTCGACTCGATCGGCTTCACGATGCTCGTGATCGCCTCGATCCCGTCCGTGCTCGCGAATCACTTCCACGTGGCCAAGATCGTGTTCAACATCGGTCTCTTCCTGGGCGTCGCACTCTCGCAGATCTGTCTGCGCTCGGTCGTGATCTCGTACGGCGGCGACCAGTTCTCGCCGTCGACGCCGCTCGAGGAGAAACGCATCTTCTTCAGCGTCCACTACTGGGTCGCCAACATCGGCGCGTTCATCGGCTACGCCGTGTTCCCGTCCGTGTCGCTCCACGGCCTCGGCGCGATCCCGGCCGCGTACGGCTACACGACCAACTTTGCGATCGGCCTCGCCTCGCTCGTGCTCTTCGTGGTCATCTTCTACCTCTCGCGCAAGCGCTACGTGAACGTGCCGCCCACCAAGAGCTCGATCGGCCAGGTCATCAAGATCGTCGTGAACCGCGCCAAGACCAACTGGCGCGCGCGCTTGGTCGTGCTCGGCGCGCTGCTCTACCTCACGGCGTTCCTCATGAACGTCATCGCGTCGTTCCTCGCGGACCACGGCGAGACCGGCCGCAACATCTCCAAGGCCGCCGGCGGCGTCATCGCCGTCGCGACCGTGCTCTGGGTCTACTTTGGCCGCGACTCGACGTTCCTCGAGGGCGTCAAGGAGAGCTACGGCGGCAAGTTCGACGACGAGATCGTCGACGGCGTCAAGCAGGTCATCCGCATCCTGCCGTTTAACGCGTTCAACGTCTTCTGGTGGGTCTGCCAGAACCAGCGCGGCAACAACCAGTCCATCATCCAGCAGACCGACGTGCGTCTCGGCAGCGGCCCGTTCGCGAGCCAGATCCCCGGTCCGACCGTGCAAATGTTCAACCCGATCGGCGTGCTGCTCTTCGTGCCGCTCACGGAAAAGGTCATCTACCCGCTGTACGAGCGCTACGCCGGCAAGCCGGCCTCGCGCTACGGCAAGGTGCTCACGGGCTACTGCATCGCCGTGATCGCCATGATCTGGACGGGTTGCTTCGAGATCATCCGCCGCAGCCGTCCGGTGCTCACGTACCAGGACGCCTCGGGCGCGACCAAGTTCATGCTCAACAACGACGGCAAGCAGGTCATGAACGACATCCCGTGGTTCGCCGGCCTGCCGCACTACCTGCTCGTGGCGCTCGCCGGCGTGTTCATCGTGATCCCGTCGTACGACATCTGCTACTCGGAGGTGCCGCAGACCATGCGCAGCACGTCCATCGCGCTCGGCTTCTTCGTCAACTCGATGGGCTCGACGCTGCTCTCGGCCATCGTGCTGCTCTTCGGCAAGTACATCCCGGCCAACCTCAACAACGGCCACTTTGAGTACCTTCACTTCACGCTCGCGGCCATCATGGTCGTCAACATCTTCTTCTACGTGGTCGTGATGAACCAGATGCAGCTCGGCATGATCCCCAAGGTCGGCGCCAAGCCGCACGCCAAGGGCGAGACGCCGCTCGTCACCAACGCCGCGGGCGAGCCGGCGGTCCCGGCCAACGCCACCAACGACAAGACCCAGTAAGTCGTACACTTTGTATTCCCGTAGCCACCCCTCTAGCGTTTCTGGATACTGTTGCATATTCTCCACAGAGCGAACCACCAATACACAAACTCTGTCGTCCTATGTGCCTGTAGTCGTCCGAGCCGCCACTACGGAAGCGTATGAGACTTACGATGTGCACGTGTATCCCAGGAGATCCGATGAAGCCAGCAAGTGAACAAGAACAGCTACCATTGTCAGTAGTGATTCTCGAGTCGTTGGCGTGAATGACACAGCGTTCTTTGGGCCTGGAAGATAGACACGTCGGCGAGGAGGCAAGTGGACTATTCCGTTCTGCTACTACAGTAGTCCAGTTGTTCAATACGTAGTACACGCCAGTTGAAGTGCACTGGTATCACGGTCTCACCTACAGTACGAGAAGTGACGTGCTGAGTTTCATTGGTCGCCGAGCAGCTTGATCGTGATCCCGTCGTACGACGTGTGCTACTCAAAGGTGCCGCCGTCGACGCGCGGCACGTTGGTCGTCAACATCTTTTTTTCTGGCGCGTCATGAAACAGATGCAGCTCGGCATGATCCCCAAGCTCGACGCCAAGCAGCGCGACAAGCAGCACGCCAAGGGCGAGACGCCGCTCGTCGGTGCAGCAGTCGGAAGAGAAGAGGAGGTGGATTTCTGAATTGCAATCGCTGTCAATTTGCGGTAATTCTGATCAATTGAGGCCTGCGTAGTTTTGAGTCAAGTGTAGTTTTGAGTCAAAACTACACTTGACTCAAAACTACACAGGCCTCAATTGATCCGAATTACCTCAATAAAGAATTACCTCAAAACTTTTACCTCAAAACTTTTGACGAATCAACGGTCTCACCTAACACGATCGGACACATACCACTAAGTACGAAACCTCTCTCAGGTTTTTGCGCGCCAAGTCCCATTCGAAACCACGCGCGCGATGCCCCGCCAGACGTACGCGCCTGAGTTCAAGGCGACGCTCGTCGCGCTCGTGGCCGAAGCCAAAGGAAACGTCCCGCGAGTCGCGGCAGAGCGGGGCGTGGCGGCCCGTCTGCTCCGTAAGTGGGTTCGGCTCGCGGCCGCTCGGCCCAGCCTGGAGCCCGTCCGGCCCGGGCCCAAGCCGGTGCTTCCCCCGGATGCCGAACGGTGCGTCCGCGAGTGGGTACTCGCTTGCCAGCAGCGCGACCACGCTGTTACCCGCGACGAGATCATCCAAAAAGCCAGCACCATCGCCGAGCTGGTCTGCGGTCGGAGTCTCGGAGAGGGCTGGTACGCGAGGTTCGTGTCGAGGTATCCGGATCTGGCCGAACGGAAGACACAGCAGCATCCCAGGCAGCGGAGGCGAGAACGAGAACGTGTTGCGGGAGGTTCGGAAGGCGATCGTGCCGATGCAAAGTGAGTCTTCTAGTACCTTCTGACGGCATCGCAACGGATCTGCCGCGGAAGATTCCAGGCCTCTGCCGCTGCCAGATCAGGGCTAGTTGGTTATCCGCCAGGCACGATGGCGTCGGCAAAGAGGCTGCCACGCACCGATTGCACAAGAATATGAACCACAAGGTTGTCTTTTTCTCCGTTGCTTTTCTCACGTGTCGGTGGTCGTGATGATGTTGTACCCAGCTACGCAGATCCATATACACTCTCGCTCTTGCTCCTGCTCGTGGTCGTCGTCCGCTCACGCCGTGGGGTCGTAGAACGGCACTTCGCCGTGGGGCGTCACGCGCGTGGCCTGGCGGTTGCCTGGCAAATAGTCGAACGTGCCAAAGTGCGAGGTCACGCGGTTGTCCCAGATCGCCACGGCGTTCTTCTTCCAGCGGTAGCGCACCTGGAACTCGTGGCCCTGCGCCACGTGGGCCAGCAGGAAGCGGATCACGGCGTCCGACTCGGCCAGCGAGAGCTGCGTGATGCGCGTGGTGAACGCCTGGTTCACGAACAGCGCCTTGCGCCGCGTCACGGGGTGCGTGCGCACGATCGGGTGCTCGAACTCGGCGGGCGCGCGGCGGATCGTGAGCCCACGCGCCGCGGCGTCGTCGGCCTGGATCTTGCTGCTGTGGATGGCCGTGAGCCCTTCGAGGAAGCGCTGCATGGGCGGCGTGAGCCGCTCGAACGCCTCGTAGCTCGAGGCCCAGAGCGTGTCGCCGCCCTCGGGCGGCGTCGTGAGCATCTTGAAGCTCGTGTACGACGGCGGCTGGCGCTCGTACGTCACGTCGCTGTGCCAGTGGTTGATCGGGTCGTACAGCTGCCGCTCGATCATGGCCGGCCCGCGCTCCACGCTAGCCTCGACCACGACGACCTCGGGCTTGCCTTCCGGATGGCCCAGGTTCTGGTGCACGTGGAGCGGGCCGTAGTACTTGCCCAGCTCAATCTGCTGCTCGAGCGTGATCTCCTGGTCCAGGAAGAACACGACGCCGCGCTGCGCGACCAACAACGCCAGCTCGTCCTTCTGCGCGTCTGTGAGCTCGTGGAGCTGGATGCCCGTGAGCTGCGTGCCGATCTTGGGCGCCAGGTGCTCCACCTCGGCGTGCTCGAGCAGGTTCTTGAGCGTCGGATCCGCGTACTGCGCGCGGTCGTCGAACGGCAGCACCGGGATCGACGGGAACGTCGTGGGCGGGAACACGCCGTCGAGCTCCGGGTGCTCGAGCGACGCGTGCTGGACGTGGACGTTGTACGCGTTCTTGATGGGCTCGACCGCGCGCGCAGGCGCCGGTGTCTTGAGCGGCGCCGGCGCCGTGTGGGTCGGCTCCGTCTCGGGCTGCGGCGGCCGCTGCGTCGCGGCGTCGGTGTCGTTGTTGTGAAGCGCCATGGTGAGCGTGCTAACGTTAGAGATCGGGGTGGGTACGCTGGCGATGGAAGATCGGCGACTGGATTCGATTGTGTGGGGAGCTCCAGAGAGACCGCGTCGCTTTGCGGCCGCTGGCGGTTCTGTATTGCGTCGTGCGAGTGTGTTGATGCCATGGATCCGCTCGTCGTTGAAGGCTCTCGCGCGAGGATGCGTTGCGAAGTCGCCAAACGATAGGTGAGCTCTTCGCCGGGAAAAAGCTTCGATTTTTCGTGGTGCGTCGGCGGATCCGCTTCGATTATTGGGGACCATCGGCAGCCAATCAGAGGCGTCCGAGCGACAATGTAGGTACATCCCACCCGACCAACTTCAACGTGAGACCGTCAAGGGCAGAAACTCATGCCGTGTCCTGCTGCTGCTGCTGCTGCTCACTTGGCGTCTCGACGGCTTCGACAGGCTCGTCAAGACTGCTGGCGTGGCGCGCGAGCCGCCTCTTGCGCGTCTGCTGGATCCAGCGCACGACGCACGTCTGGATGTACAGTCGGCTGAGGTAGTGCTGCGTGAGCTTGGCCGACTGGAGCAGCTTGGCGCACGCGCGCAGCTCGCTCCAGGCCTTCTGAAGCGTTTGCTGGCCGGTGCCCGCGGACCTGTGGGACTGCTGTTGGCTGCGTGGGCGGGTCGCCGTCCCCGACCCCGTCGTGGCGCTGGCGCCACTCGGCGGCTGGGGCGTGATCTGGATGTCGTGGAGCAGCTTCTCGATGAGCGCGCTCTGCTTCTTGAGGTGCATCTTGGTGTTCTTGCTCTGGTGGAGCGCGTCGATCTGCTCGAGCACCTCGGCGCGGAGGCCCCTCCAGAACCGCTGGAGGTCCTCGATCTCGCGCGCCATCGAGAAGATGTTGGTGCGCCCGACCGACTGCGAGAGCTCCTGCAGTTCGCTCTCGTCCAGCGTGACCTCGGGCAGGTTCGCGTTGAACGCGCGGAGGTGGTACACGCGCGTGACGCGCAGCAGCGTGTCCAAGTCCAGCAGCTCCTGGCCCACGTCGCAGAACACGAGCAGGCACTCGCGCGGCGACACGGCCTGCTGCGTCACGCTCGTGACGATCTTGATGAACTGCTCGAGCCCGATGCGGTTGCTGCCGGCCGTGTCCTGGAACGCGAACGCCTGGCGGTACCGCTCGTCCACGTGGCTGTTGACGAGCCGCCACTGGTCCAGGAACACGCCCATCGCGTCGTCCAGCTCGACTTTCCCCAGCGCGTCGACCGCCGGCAGCGCCTCGACGCGCGCCATGAGCTCGTCGATCTCCGGGCCGCTCAGCAGCCGGTGGTCGAACAGCCGCGCGGCCGTCGCGATCACGATCTGCTTCTCCACGGGGCAGCTGCCGTCCGGCGTCTCTTCGAGCCGGCACTCGGGTTTGAAGACCTTCATGCGGCCAAACAGCACGTGCGCGAGCGCGTGCGCGTAGTACAAAAACGTGTCGTAGCCGTCGCCCACCGTGTCGGTGCTGGCGCTGGCGCGGAAGCCGCACGCCGCCGCGAAGAACGCGATGCGCGGGTCGTCCGGGAACGAAGTCATGGCCTCGGCGAGCGCGCAGATCCAGGCGCCGACCACGACCTGCGAGTCGTACCGCGTCACGAGGTAGTCGCACACGAACGGCGCGAGGCTCCAGAGACAGGCGCTGTCGAGCTGCACGGCGTCGACCTTGAGGAACTCGATCCAGAGGTCGAGGGTCAGCGTCTTGGCGTGCGCGCGCGCGAGCGTCGGCGCTCGGAGCTCGGCGTCCGTGGGGGCCGCCGCGGGGTCGCTCGGCTCGCGCTGCTGCTGCTGCTGCCGCCAGAACGCCAGTGCGAACGACCGCCACATCACTGGCATGTTGTCGATGAGACGGGCGGCACCCGCTGGCTGTTGCTGGGACGGAGGAGCTGGTGCGGCGGACGCGGATGACCGCGAGCCACCGTCGCCACTTCCGCTCGCGAGCGCGACGGCCGAGGCCTCGATCGCGGCGGACACGGCGTCCTCTTTCTTGCTGATCGAGTGCTGCGGCCGCTTCTTGGTCGCGGACGACCCGGAGGAGCCGCGTTGCGCCTTCTTGCTCTTGGCGCGCGCGCCGGCCACGCCCGGTGCGATGGTCGCCGACGTGCGCGACGAGCGGCCGTTGATGGCCCGCGAGACCCAGGGCGAGGACGCCGACGCGCCGGCCGGGGGCGCGAGGCTGTGGTCGTGCGGGTGGAAGCCCGAGGTGGCGATGAGCTGCGTGATGACCGCGCGACACACGGACGCGCCGCCGCGCAGGTACACGCACTGCGCCATCTTGCGGCTCGAGAGCCCGTCGCGCTTCTTGGTGAACGCCACGTCCGTCGGCGTCGCGCCAAAGTCGAGCGCGCGGAGCTTCAGCCCCGCGGTGGCGCCGGCCACGACGGCCGAGAAGAGTCTCCCAAGCGTCTCGGCGCCCTCAAGATCTTCCGTCTACAGAATGCAAACGTTGGGGTGAGTCAGTTCATACATCACATGCAACACAACAGCAGCACGCACCCTCGTGAACAGCACTTCCTTGATCATCGCGTCGTTGGCCGCCACGGTCTCGATGAAGAACTGACGCCACATGTCCATGTCGCCCGCGATCACGTCCTGGATCGCCGCCGGGTGGAACTCGCTCAGGCAGGACGTGAGGTACGGCGCCGAGCGCAGCTGGTGGAGCAGGTCCTGGTTGCCCTCGTCGGTCAGGATCTCGCGCAGCAACCGTGCGACCGCGGCCGGGTCCTCCTGCGCGATCTTCTCGAGCGTCGCGACCGAGGACCGCTGGATAAAGTTCTGCACGCCCTTGGTCGTCGCGAGCTGGATCATGGCCTTGTGGAACGTACCGACGTCCCCGACCGTGTGCATCTTCACAAACAGCGGTTTGAGTACGTCCGGTCGCTTGAGCGACAGCAGCGCCAGGTCCTCCGTGTGCGCCGTGAACCACTCGAGCAGGTGGAACTCACCCGGCGAGAGCGGCGCCGCCGTGCGACCCGTGTCCGCGATCGACGAGCGCCGCCGCGAGATCACCTCCTCCAGCACGGAGCCCAGCCCCCCGCTCGCTTCGCTGACATCGGCGCTCGCGTTGGCGGCGCTAACGTGGCTCGAGACGAGGGATGTCGTCGCGGCCGTGCCCCAGAGGAGCTGGATACCCTTGTTCTTCTGCGCGAGCGCGTCCAGGAACTCGCAGGCCTTGAGGTCGAGCCGCAGGAACCGCTTGACGAGCGGCACGAACTTGGTGATCGCGAACCGCAGGATGCCATTGTTCTGCGTGATCGCCGTGAGCAGGATCTCCGGACTCTGGTTGATCGCGTTCACGAGCACCATGGGGTTCTGCCGCTGCCGCTGGATGAGCGTCTGCACCACGGCGTTCGTGCCGTGCACGTCCTCGAGGTCGCGCGAGACGGACTCGCGCACCGCGCGGTCGGCCTCGCTGCGCTCAAACTTCTCCATGATGAACGACGGCGCGTCCACGTACGCGCACAGCAGCTCGCACAGGCGCTCCTTGGCCACGTCCACGATCGCCTGCGCGCCTGTGTCGCCGCCGCCACTGCCGTCCACCGCGCGCTTCGTGACACCGCCGTGGCTCTCGGCGGGGTCCTCGCACAGCAAATCGAAAATGTCCTCGCACTGCCTCAGGATCTCCTCCTGCTCGTTCGAGAGCTGCTCGATCAGCAGCTGCGACTCCTCGGTCGCGGCCTCGTGCTGGCCCTCGGCGAGCGCGCCCAGCAACACGTCCGGGATCGACACGTTCGCAGGCGCTGGCACCGTGGCAGCGCGCTCCTCGATCATAGGATTCGCCACCAGAGGGAACCGCATCGACATGAGCCGCTGGCGCGACTTGGCTCGCGCGAACGTTGGAGGTCCTTCCGGTCGGAACGCCGGCGTCGGCGCGCCACCTTGCGGCGGCCGGAAAACCACGCTCGAGTGGCGCGCCATGGGCGACAGGAACATGGACCGGCGCGGCGCCGACCGGTCCCGCACTTGCTCGCTTATGTAGACCTCTTCCAGCATCTGAAGCACGCCCTTGAGCGCGAATCCATTACTGGCCGCGGACGCGGCCGCGTCGCTCGGCTCGGCCAAACACTTGGCGACGATGTCGCGCTCCTCGGCACTGAGTGTCTGCCAAAGCAGCAGCATGAGCCGCACGCGCTCTTTGAGCACGCGCGTGGCCATGATCGACGCGCGTCTGCGGTGGCTCGTGAACGAACCCACGGTGCTCAACTCAGTGAGGGCGACGCCGCCCTCGACGGACGCGGGGTCGGCCGAGAGGCTCTGCGTGGCCGTGTCTTTCGCCATCGCGTTCCACAGCAGCAGCAGCAGGTCGTCGTTGAAGAACGGCGTGAGCGTCTGCATGATGAGCGACGAAGCGAGCCCCTGCTCCTCCACGGACCGGAACACGGCCGTCACGAGGCGCGCCTTGTCCTCCGTCGAGCTGTCGCGCTCCTCGAGCTGGAACACCGCGAGCTGCGACGTGTGCGCAGCCGCCTGCTTCTTGCACGCCGCGAACTCCTCTGTGGCCGTCGCGAGCTGCTCCTGGAGATCGTGGGCGATGTCCGCGTACTGTCGCATCTCGTGGCGCTGCTTGCCGGTCGCGTAGCCCACGAAGATCGAGTTGCCGAGCGCGCCGACCAGCAGATTCGTGAGCATGAGCGAGACGCCGCTGGCCTGGAGGATCTGCTGCAGGATCTCGAGCGCCAGCAGCGAGCAGATCGCGTTCGGCGAGTGGTCCGTGAGGTCGCCGAAGCGCCCGGCCTCCGAGTGGCGCTGCAGCGACTGCCACAGCCGCGTCATCTTGCTCTCCTCCGTCCTGCACCACACAAAAGCGCGATCGCGTGAGTAAAGTGACTGCTTCACCAAATACCCAACAGCATCGCCCGACTCACAAGGCTGGGTCGTGGAGCTCTTGGGCCCATCGCAGCAGCGCGTGGTACACGATCGCGTCGCAGTCGAGTGGGGAGATCGCTGGCGTCCCGTTCGCGTCTGCCGGCGGCGAGTTGTTGCGCCTGCCCGACGCGATCGACGGCAGCGTGGTCGCCGTAGCGTTGGCAGGAGGCCGTCGCGGTGCCTTGGGCTCGATGAAGTTGAAGCTCGGCAGTGCCACGCCGATGTTCGTGGCGCGGTCCAGTGGAGACGGCTCGCTCGGCCGCAGCCACCCGCGTCGGTGGCGCCGCATCGCTTGCCGCGCTTGCTGTCGGTGTGGTGTGGCCGTCTGTGGGTGAATCCGAAGACTGCTGGGGACTGAAAAACGCCGCCAAATATACGTACCCGAGCACCCTTGAACAGACCGAACGCGCGAAACGTCTACAAGCAGCATGAAACAGCACCAAAGCACGCCGTACTCGGCCACGCACTCGCGGAGACCTCGCGCGGGGACAAAAAGCAGCCAAATCCACAATGTTTTCGAGCACACACGCACACCCTGCAAATAAAAGGATACACAAACTAATACCAATAGGAAACGCACCGCGCGTCCTAGATCACCGCCGTCTGGTGCTGCTGCTGCTGGAGCTGCTGCTGCATCTGGTGTTGCTGCTGTTGTTGCTGCTGCTGGAGCTGCGTGGGCTGCTGCTGCGTTGGCTGCTGCTGCTGGAGGTGGAGGTGGAGCGCTTGCGGCGGCGGCGTGGGCTGCGTCGGAGCCTGCACGGGGCGCGGCTTCATGCGGCTCTTCATCTTGGTGAGATCGAGCTCGAGCAGCTCCTGCGACCACGACCGCAGCGACTCGATCATCTTCTTCTTGAGAAACTCCTCGGCTTCCGTGTCGCCGTCGTGGTGCGGGCCGTCGTCGCCGCCCTCGAGCGGCAGGTACGGCGCCGCCGGAGCCGCCGCCGCCGACGCGCCCTCGCTGGCACCCAGCCCGCCGCCGTCCTTCTCCAGAAAGACCGTGAGGTCCTTGAAGAAGCCGGCCATGTCTTTGATGCCGGCGGGGAACACGGCGCGGACGCGCTCCATGGCCTCGGCCTCCTTCTTGAGCCGCTCGCGCTCCATGGCCTCGAGCGACATGTTGCGCGCCTGCTGCTCCTTGCGGTTCCGCAGGCTGCGCACCCAGCCGTTCGAGCCGCGAAAGTCCTCGATGCCCAGCTCCTCAGCGAAGCGCTTGCCCACGTCGCGGATCAGCGTGTCCGACACCGCGACCTTCTTCTCGCGGGTCACGTCGAACCAGTTCTCCACGAGCCGGTTGAGCTTCTCGAACTTGGACTTTTTGTTGATGTGCTTGGAGCAGCCCGAGATGTTGTCTTTGTAATACGCCTTCTTGAACTCGTCCTTGCGCTTGAGGATGCGGCTCACGGTCGACTTGTTGAGCCCGAACTGCGCCGCGAGCCGCATGCCGCTCATGGCGCCGCCCAGGCCGCCCATGGCACCGCCCTCGCCCTTGCCGCGCGTGGCACTGCCATGGCCGCCGCTGGCACCGCCCGCACCGTGGTTCTTCGGGTCGTACTGGAACTCCTCGGCCAGCTCGATGAGCCGGATCTTGGTCTGCAGATCGATGCTCACGTTCGCGCCCGACTTGCGCTTGCGGGTCTTGCCAGCCGTGGCAGTGCCATTGGCTGTGGCACTGCCATTTGCCGTGGCAGTACCCGATGGCATTGACTTGTCGGCGGCGTCCATGTCGTCAAAGTGGTGCACGCTGATGCCGGCCGCGAGTGCCGCGGCGTCGGCGTCGTGCTGGAAGTACGAGTGGACGCTGGCAGCTGCCATGGCCGCGGCGTGGAGGTCGCCGGCGTGGGCGTGGGCCTGCGCGTTGGCCATGGCCGCGTGCGCGTGCGCGTTGGCGTGGGGATGGGTATGGGCCGCAGGGCCGCTGTGGCCGGCCTCGCTGAGCATCGCGAGTCGGCCAACGCCAACGGCGCCGCCGCCGTAGACGCCGCTGCCACCGCCGTGGTGGTGGTGGTGGTGGTGTGCGTGCGCGTGGCTCAGCAGCGTCGGCGACGGTGGCATTGCCAGCGGCAGCAGCGCTGCGTCCGTGCCATCATGCGCGGCGTTGGCGTTGGCGTGGAGGTTGAGGTTGGCATTGTTGGCGTGGGTGTTGGTCGCGTTGGTGTTGGAGTTGGGCTCGACGGACGTTGGTGTTGCTGCATGAGGGACGCCGCCCTCAGTCAGCGCCAGCTGCAGCGCGGTTTCCTCGTGCGAGTTCATGGGCGGGGCCGGTCGGTGTTGGGACTGGGCGGTCAAGAATGCAGCGCCGAATGAGGGGGGAAATCGTGCCGCGATTCTGCAACCAACCAACCCCCTCAAGGAACAACCCGGCTTTGATGTACTGAATTAGAGGTTGCCTGTTGTTGGATCTGGTTGACTGTGAGGACGTGTTTGGAGCGCGATTCGAACTTTCCGAGCGCGTTTCTTGGCGAGTATGCGAGGATACTGGGTGTCATGTGGCCGGCCACGCATTTGTTGGCAGGTTATCTGGTGCCGCCAGATCCAACTGGACACCCACACGTGCCCATAAACACTATTCCCGGAAACACGACACTCTCAAGAGACCTTATTCCATGGATACGATCCCACAAATAGATAGCGTGGCGACGGTCGCCAGCAGTCGCATATCCGACCGTCCGTGTGGATCCGAAGAGACGTTTAAAATCCTAGGGGGGATGCGGCGGTGGGGTCGTGGTCGTTGGACGATGCCATCGTACAACGTTGATGGCGACAGGGAGCCATGCGATCGCACCGTCGCCCACCAAAGCCCCATCAAACGGATTTAAAATCCCTCAACCAACCTCCGCTTTCGTTTAGACGAGAGCTGCTCATCCAGGTACGAACTCGCTCTTGTTGAGCTGCGGACTATCCCCATTCTGGTTGTGTGAGGAAGCCCACGAAATCGATGTTGTGCATCTTGTTTTCTTCACACTTCACACTTTTTTTTCTCCAATTTTTCGAATGACCCTGGTTCTGACACCTTTCTACCACATGCTCGCTGAACTCATTTTTTTCTTCGATTTTTTTCGCACAGCGCGAGCCAGTCATTTTGCGCATTATTATCGCCACTTCCAACCATTCGATGCGACGACCTTCTCTCCGGCCAGCTGGCCCAACCCTGCGGGCCACAGGTTCTTCAATGTTGCGGTGGGGTGCGCAAATTCAATCGTCACGGCTGAATGGTTCGTTCTTTGTGTTACTCTTGTTTCTTTCTCGACTTTTTCCGCCCAATAGATAACGTTTGCCCTGTGTACCCTATCACAGTGGGTGAACTGTGTTTTTCTCCTCCCTGTAACAACAGGTTCGTCTCCTCCAACTTTGGGGCTGTTTCGTTGGTGTCGGCGATCAGCTTTTCCGCCGCAGCTTTTCGCCCCAGTTCCCAACTGGACGCGTCCTTCCCATCAACGCCCAAGATGTCGGACAACTTGGATGAGTTCATCGACCCGGTGGCGCAGCTCGACCTCACGCCGACCAAGACGATCCGCAACGGCGTCCGCGCCTACGGCCCGTTCATCCTCGCGGGCTGGCTGGGCTTCGAGATCATGCGGCGCCGCCTCGAGCGCGCCTACTACGTGCGCGAGAACAAGCCCGAGACGGCGACGCCCGCGACGGTGATGGCGCGCAACGCCCGCCCGTTCACGTGGATCTGGCCGCTCTACTGGACCAGCGACGACGTCGTGCTCCAGTCCTGCGGGCTCGACACGCTCTTCTTTTTGCGCTTTTTGCGGCTCTGCCAGAAGGTCGCGTGGCTCGGCATTTTGCTCTCGGCCGCGCTCTTCCCCATCTACTTTTACGGCCAGCGCGGCGACAAAAACGACGCGCTGTACAAGATGACGCTGTCGCACCTCAACTCGGACGACGACGCGCAGCGCTGGCGCTTCTGGTTCACCGTGCTCGCGATGTACATCGTCACGGGCTTCACGTGCTTTTTGCTGCACCGCGAGTTCAACGTGTACGTGCGCCGCCGCCACGAGTTCCTCAGCCGTAAGTCCACGCAGCAGTACTCGGTCGTGGTCAACGGCCTCCCCAAGCACCTGCGCACGCAGCAGACGCTGCGCAACTACATGGAGACGCTCTTCCCCAAGCAGGTCGTCGACGTCTACGTCGCGCTCGAGTGCGGCGACCTCGAGAAGCTCGTGGCCGAGCGCGTCAAAGTGCGCAACCGCCTCGAGAACGCGCTCGCGCGCAGCGCCAAGGACGGCGAGCGCATGCTCACCAACAAGAACGGCAAGCTCTGCGGCGGCGAGAAGGTCGACGCCATCGAGCACTTTCAGCACCAGCTCAAGAGCCTCAACGACGCGGTCGAGATGGAGATGCGCAGCATCCTGCGCAACCAGGCGGCCATCGCGAACCAGGTGCTCGACACCAACTACGAAGACGGCGTCGACAGCGACGTGCCGACGCTCCAGGTCGGTGGCCACGAGGACTATTCGGCCATCGACGAGTACCGCGCGACCGAGAGCGACTACATCAAGGGACTCCGCAAGATGACGCTGCTGGGCAAATCCTCGGACAACATCATGCGCTCGACCGGCTTCGTGACCTTCAACACGCTCCGCGCGGCCAACGCGGCGCAGCAGGTGCTCCAGTGCTCGGACCCCACGCAGATGCACGTCGAGGCCGCGTCCCACGTGGACGACGTCGTGTGGGAGAATGTCGGCATCTCGCTCAACACCAAGCAGTACTGGGGTCTCATCTCGACCGCGGCCACGACCGCGATCATCCTTCTCTGGACGATCCCCACGGCCTTTGTCGTCTCGCTCGCCAAGGTCGACTCGCTCAAGCAGAACTGGCAGGCGCTCGGCGACTTCGTGGAGAAACATGACTGGCTCGCGCCGCTGCTCCAGCAGCTCTCGCCGCTGCTCCTGTCCGTGATGAGTGCGCTCGCGCCGATCATCTTTGGCATCCTCTCGAAGCGTGAGGGCCACGCTTCGGCCGCCGAGGTGGACAAGTCGCTCTTCAACAAGCTCGTGCTGTACCAGTGGTACATCGTGCTCTTGCTGCCGATTCTCGGCGGTACTTTCCTCGACAGTTTGCTGGGTAAGGGCGAGAAGCTCAACCTGAACTCGGTCGTCCGGAAGATCAGTGACCAGCTCCCTCTGCAGTCCTCTTACTACGTGACCTTCCTCATGGTGCAAATGGGCCTTCCGACGTCGCTCGAGTTGCTGCGAGTCAAGCCGATCATCAAGGCCGCGATCTACCACTACCTGGCGCCCAAGCTCACGCCCCGCCAGCGCTCCACCCCGTGGTTCGGTCTCTCGCCGCTGTCCGTGCCCGGTGACTTTGGTGCGACCGACCCGGTGGCCCAGTTCTTCTTGGTGTTCATCCTCATCGTCGTGTTCGCGTCGGTCGCGCCGATCCTGTGCTACTTCGCTGCGCTGTACCTGTTCCTCTCGGAGATCCTCTACCGCTGGAACGTGCTGTGCGTGGCGGATCCGTCGCCCAACACGGGTGCCGTGTATTGGCCTTCGCTGTACCGCTTCTGCGTGGGCGCGCTGATCTTTGCGCAGATCGTGATGGCGACGGAAATGGGGCTCAAGAAGGCGGCAGCCGCCGCGACCGCGAGCATCATCTTGCCGTTCCTCACCGGTCTCTTCCACTTGTTTGTGTGGTCCCGCTACCCGCGCACGGCGCAGTACCTGCCGCTCGACGAGTGCGTCTCCGTGGACCAGCGCCGCCAGCGCCAGCTCGACGACCTTGTCAAGTGCCTCGACGAGCACTACCGCCAGCCGGCGATGGCCGAGCGCGAGCCGATCCAGCCCGACTACGCCGAGCTCGCGAGCGACCCGAACGGTGAGCACCAGATCTCTTCCCCGCCGCCGGAATACATGTGAGCCGACCCCCGTGGCTTACGATACACTGCCCATTGCGGTTTCTCTGTTGTTGTTGCTAGTGCTCACTCCTGTCGCAGACGACACCCGCCGCTTCAAAGCGTAGGCGTCCAAATCCTTCTTCTCTCTGTGGTCCGACGGCCTCCCTGTCCATGTGCGGACTGCACTGTGGCCCGGATCTCTCTACACGCGGACGACCGGTCCTATTTCCGCCGTTGTGGACAAGCCAGGGCGTGAGTGACGACTCCGGATTGCCAGTGGCCGTCCGTGCGTCCAGAGGAAGCGTCCGGAGAATGAGAACAACTCAGCTTTGAGTGTGGACACCTAGACCTCCTAACTGTACGGTAAACGTTTAGACCCGCTGTCCGGCTCGTTGTTCATCCCTATGATATAGGGACCCCAGCTTCCAGCTGTGTCAGACACCAGCCACCAAGAGAAGGAAGCGAGTGACCCACGCCGACTGTGTTTGACAACCCTCATCCCCACGTGTAGCCATGTGGCTGTCGCAGCCAGGTGGCATGTGGCTCCCTATGATCGGCCACTGGTGCCGACAAGTACTGGCCGCACTCCCGCTCTCTCTACCTCTTTTTTCTTGCTTCTCTCTGCTGCTCGGGTCATCATCCGCACCCGCGTCCACTTCCTCTCCCGGCCGGTGTGGCCACGAGCCACAATCTTCTCTCCCGTCCGAACACTCGGCCACGCTCCCTCCGTCCGCACGCGCCGAAGCCGCCGCCGTGTTCGTGTCTAGTAATAGAAGTCGGGAGGAGAACGTCGCCAACATGCCGTCGTCGCCGCTCGCGATCTCCAACATCGTGCTCTCGCAGAGTGAGCGCGAGCGCGAGGCCGCCGCCGACACCGAGCCCAAGGCCTCGTACTACCGCGACGTGTTCCAGCCCAACACCGTGCCGGTGCTGCTGCGCGTGCGCCGCGCGCGCGTGGCCGTGGTCGCGCTCGCGGGCGCGGCCGCCGTCGCCGGCCTCACGTTCGCGCTCACGCAGGGCGTCACGTTACGCACGTTCACGACCGTCGACGCCGACGAGATTGCCACGCGCGCGCAGCGAGAGGAGCTCGTGCAGGACTACAACGCCTACGTCGCCATGGCCGCGGCGCTGGCCGTGCGCCCGCTGCAGCTGCTCGGCGCCGTGGTGCTGCCCGTGTGGTTCTGGAGCTTCTTCACCGACAAGGCCATGCTCGCCGCCACGGCGGACGGCTCGACCAAGACCAAGGCGCTCGTCTACGGCTGCTCACTCGCGCTCGTGTGGCTGCTGAGCAGCGCCACGCACGGCCTCAACGTGCAGCTCGAGTTTGTTCACCAGCCCGCCAGGACATCCAGCGGACTGGGCTTCACGAGCATCGCCAACGCGATCCAGCCAGGCAGCACCGACGCGCGCGCGCCAACCGATGAGTCCCGTGTGGTGGACAGCATTTTGCGGTCCGCGGTCACGATGGACTACCGGTCCGCACGGTCCGCATGCGCGCGGGCCTCCCCGCAGCGCATCCCCGCGACGATCGAGTACGGATTTCCGTCGCGTGCGTGGATGCTCGATGTGGCCACGACCGCCAGCAACGCGACGACCGCCAGCCAGTCCCACGTCCAGACGAGTCTCACGCCGCCGACCGCGGCGTTCCCCACGACGCCACTGCCGATGGAGCAAGACGCGGCGCAAGGCCTCGCGGCGTACGCGTTTCCCCTCATGCCCGAGATTTTGCTCTCCTCGGCCGAGAAGGCCGCGCTCTCTATCAACGCCAGTGACCTCGTTCAAGACGTGTTGTGGGATGCGTCAACCACAGTCGTAAACGCTGGCAACCTCTGGCAAGGCATCAACGCCTCACTCCACAAGTTCGTCGCGGGGTCAACGGCCACGCGGACGGCATGGTTTGACGTCGCCAACACCAACGTCTCGTTCGCGGCGGCCAACCTCTCCAGCGGCTTTGTGGTTGAAAGCATGAGTTTCGACATCCCATTCCTGCCTGAGTATATGCAGCGCCGCCTGACGCTGACCGGCAACGACACGACGTCCAGTGTGTCGTACAACAACTCTAACACCTCCGGTACCGGCGCGAAGGACTACTACTTTGACATCAACATCAAGGAGGAGTGCGGCGAGCACGCGTGCATCGTGAGCCCGCGCAGCGAGAAGGCCTCGGACGCGCCGGCCGACAACGGTCCGCAGATCCGGGCGCTGCCCATCTGCCTCGGCGCCGACGACCGCGAAGACATCCGCGCGACGCTCAAGTGGAACGCGTCCGCGTGTAGCACCGTCTCGCCCACGTCGTTTCTCTTCCTCAGCTTTGCTCAGCGCGTCGAAGGCGAGACGTTCAGCCAACCGAGCAGCAGTGGCGTTCGATTGAAGAACGCCAAAAAGTACTACGCTGTGACCGTGGGCCGGCTCCGCTGGCCGACCGTCGACGTCTCGGTCGATGGCTGTGCTACCGACTCGGCGTGCAAGGGCGCGTCCTTCCGATGGAAGGAGGACGCCGCGATCGCTGCATCGCAGGCCCAGCTGCCGCTCAGCGACCTGCTCTCTACGTCTGCGTCGGCCCGTTCGTGGACACTGTTGGTCGCGACGTCGGCAGTCGAGATCGACGCCGGCGCCAACCTCAAGGGCGATCTCATCTTCCCCGCGCTGTTCGCCAGCAGCTCATCCCTCGACGTCAAGCCCACGCAGTGCGAGGTCGAGCGCGGCAACCTGCTCGCGTCCGTGGCCAAGCACCACTGGTACGCGCGCCACAGCGACCGCTACGCGGCCGAGGCCGCGCTGCTCTGGCTGTTCCAGAACGGTGCCGTCGCTGCCACGGACGACTCCACCTCCGCGTCGTCCGCTGGATCGGCCACAAGTGACCCCCAAGGTGAGCTCGTGGCGCGGCTCGTGATGCAGGTGCCGCGGCTGTCGGCCGTGCTGGCCTACAGCGGCTGCGCGGTCGTGCTGCTGCTGGCCGTGGCCGTGGCGCTCTTCAGCAAGCGCCACGAGTCGCGGCTCGAGAAGCACTTCACGCCGTTCCACCTGGCGCAGGCGCTCGTGGGCGCGTCCTCGCCGCTCGTACCGGCGCCCGCGCTGCTCCACGCGGACCTGCTCAACCTGGGCGGCGAGCTACTCACGAGCTCGGCGCGGCTGCGCGACTTCGACGTAGTGGCGCTCACGCTGCGGCACCGCACGGCGCCGTCCTCGCTCATCCGCGTGCCGCGGCCGCCGGCGCTCACGGCCTCGGGCTCGTCCACCTCGTCCTTCCTGGCCAACGTCTGAGGCGGGGAGAAGGCTACATGTGTGTGTGTGTATGTGTGTGTTGGTTAGTGTTGGAGGTGGAGTGAGCTCTCGAACAGATATGAGACGAGGGCTAGAACACTCAGGTAATTGCTGAACAAGCGAATGAAACAGAAAAAAAAATGAGAAAAGAAACGAGCATCGGCGCGTTGGACAAGGATCACTACCAGGGTGGGACAGCAACTTGTGGCGGTACCCACGAGCGTGTGGGTGGAGAGCGACTGAGCGCCCGTCGGTTCACTCGTATCCGTTGAACTTGGGGCTGCCACCATGGCATTGCCATGGTGGCATGCGTGTACCCATGTCTGGTCCTCAAAGGGTACACTTCCAAACCTGATTTTATCTATGTTCTGGGCCAACGCAGGCGAAAATCGTGATATAATCCCACTTTACGACCGTCGCTCGACTATTTTGTGTCTCCCCGGCCAAGCAGGGGCGGGCCATGTGGTCGGAAATCTTTGGGTGCCACAAACCCACCTCCACTTTCCCCACGAAATGCACCCAGGCGTCGTCCTGTAAACTGCGCCGGGGGCCTCCTCGCCAACGCCAACACCCCTTCCCCCTCCCAACGTATTCCGTTCTTCCTCCCAACAGCGCCACCGTCATTTCCCAACTTGCGCCCGCCCACCGACACGACATTGACAATATGGGCGGCGGCGGCGAAGGCGGCCGCAGCACCTCGCCGTTCCACGTGGGCGAGAGCGTGGACCTCGTGCGCGTGCTCGCGATGGTCTCGGTGCTCGTGGTGTGCATCATGGTCGCCGAGCGCGCGGTCCACCGGGCGCAGCACCGGCTCCAGCAACACCCCAAGTACCACGAGATGCTCACCAAGGCGTTCGGCGAGCTCACGATCCTCGGCTTCATCGGCCTCGGCATCAAGCTGCTCAAGGAGGTGCCCGGGCTCGACGCCTACAGCCCGCGCATGATCGCGTTCCAGGCCGCGGACCTGCTGGTCTTCATCGTCGCCATGGCGCTCATTTTCCAGGCCGCCGTGGTGTTTCTGCGCCTGCGCCGCAAGAACATCCAGGCCGAGAAGGCCGAGCTGCTCTCGACGCAGCACCTCGTGGACATGCTGGCGCGCACGGGCCTGCCGGCGTGGTACCACGAGTTCAAGGCCATCTTCGACCTGTACGCGCCGTGCTGCCGGCGCCGCCGCGGCCGCCAGCCGCTCGAGCGCGAGCCGCTCACGAGCGCCGACATCCCAGAGGTCGCGCGGCAGCGCATCCTGCGCCACTTTTTCCTCAAGAGCTACGGGCTCCCGGAGCTCTTCCCGTTCTCCAAGTACCTCCGCCAGGCGCAGGACAACCAGATCTCGCACATGATCGAGGTCAACATCTCCACCTGGATGGTGCTGCTGCTCATCGCCTGGGGGCTCGCCTCCGTCGCCAAGCTCGTGGACCACGAGTACCACACGCCGTACAACATCGTGGTCGCGTTCCTCATCTTCTCCTGGGCCTCGGTGCTGCTCCACATCGCCATCACGGCCTACTTCACGTGGGCCATCGACCAGCTGCTGGACGCCGCCGTCGACGAGCGCGCGCGCGCCACGGACCGGTACCTGTACCTGAACGAGATCGCCGAGCACGAAGCGGCGACCGCGGACCGCGAGCTCGCCGGCGACGCCGTCGCCACGATGGAGCGCGTCCGCGAGCACGAGCAGATGAAGCGCGTGCGCCGCAAGCGCAACGTGCTGAGCGAGCGCGACACGGGTTTCCAGCTCGTGGGCACCATCTTCCGCAAGGTCAAGCAAACCGCGACCACCGTCACTCGCCAGGCCGCCGAGGGCGTCCTCGAAGTCGGCGGTGCCAAGCCGGACAACGCGGAGCCGGCGCCGCCCGTGCAGGGTCCCCCGGTCCAGCTGCGCTGGTTCTCGCGCAAGGCCTGGCACTTTGTGGTCATGTCGACGCTCATGCTGAACGGGCTGTACGTTGCGCTCTTCTGTCAGTGCGTGATCTACCACATGACGGCGCTGTCCCACGCGTACGGGCGCACGATCGTTTGGTTCCTGCCGCTGCCGCTCCTGCTCAACATGTTGGTGTTCCAGCCGCGCATTTTGCGCAACTATATCCTGGGCTCCTCGATTGTCCGCGTGGACGACAAGGCGCTGGGCGACGTGATCGACCACTTCACCGAGACCGTGCAGCTTCGCGCTGGCTTCGTGCAGTCCGTCCACGCATACTTGGAGTCGACGGACCAGACGGTTGCGGATATCGAGAGCGAGTTCAAGGCGTGCGATCCGAGCGGCAGCGGCTTGCTCGACTCCGAGGACGTGCGGCTCGTGCTGCAACGTTTCGGGTTCAAGCTCACGTACTTCCGCTTCAACAGCGTCGCCAAGCTGCTGTTCGATCTGCGCGGCATCAAGATCGAGTACGCGCAGGTGATCCGGCTGCTCGAGATCGGACGCAGCGACGACGTGCGCTCGCTCGCGAACGGCTCGACCTTCCTGGGCGAGTTCATCAGCGCGCCGTCGTCGGCGGCGTCATCGGCGCTCCCCGCGCGTGACACCGTGTACGAGCCATCGCCCTACGTGTCGGGTGCCGCAAATCTCCGCCACGACAACTTGCTGCTGCGCGCCAAGTCCAGCGCCGCCAACTCGCTCTACCGCATGAGCATCGACGAACCGGCCTCCTCGTCGCCCAGTGGCGCGCAGTACGTGTGATATCTCCGTCTCTCCATGCGTTTGTAGCCGGAGTTTGGACTGACCGATTCGTGTGTGCTTTTGTGACTACCCGCGCAGACACGTGACGCTGTGAGCGATGATCTACTCCTCCAGCAAGGCGCGTTCTTGCTGCTCGTCGAGGGCATCCAACCTACTAAGTATTCATGACCGTTTTCGCTATGGAGGCACCACGCCAGGCCATTTTCGCCATAAAACCATATCTAACGTACTTCACCACGTATATAACGCCTTGTGTCGAAATTGTCGAAATCGAAGCTTTTCGAACTGCACCAAACGGCACACAACGTGTGGGAAGGCGGGAAACTCTGGATCATGGCGGAGGAAGATCGCGCGCCGCCGCCGCGCGGCGTCCGCAGCGGCGAGATCTGCGTGCGCGTCCAGCACGAGGTGCTGCTAAGTGCGGACGGCGGTGTGGCCGCCGCACTAGCGCCGGCGCTGCGTGCGTTCGCGCTGGACGCGCCGACGCTGGCGGAGACGATGGCGCCGTGGACGCGCAAGCTCGAGGCGCTGCGGCAGCGCCAGCGCCACGTGCAGGTGCGTTTGTGTGACTTGTGTTTCCTCCCATTTGCCGTCAGTTGCATACTAATGTGGATCGCGTGTCAGGAGCGGCGGCGGCTCGTGCGGCAGCGGTACGACGCGACGCGCGCCGCGATGGACGAGCTGGCGAAGGACCCGCAGCGCCTGGTTAATGGCGCACAGACTGCCGCAACAGAGGCTGTAGATCAATTCACCGGTGCGTTCGAGTCGCTCGCGCAGCTGCACGCGCGCCACGCGATGGACGGCGCGCTGCGGTACTGCGCGCTGCTGGAGGAGGAGCGCGCGCGCATCGCCGCGTGGCAGCTGAAGGACAACGCCGCGTGCCAGGCGCTCGTGCGCGCGACCAAGCGCCGCCACCACCTCACGTACGGTACGCGCGCGGCCATCGCGCTGGTGTGGATATATGGAACGCAACTCACTTGGTGTGATGGGTCTTGTGTAGCGCGTTCGCGGTTCACATAGAGAGCGAGACGTCGGGCCAGATCCGGCTGCGGCGGCTGCCCGAGGGCGACGCGCAGCGCGCACGGTGCGTCAAGGCCGCGAGCGAGAACGTCAAAAAGGGCTTTTTCACGCAGGACGGCACCAAAATCGAGGTCTCGGACGTGTACAAGATTGACAACGCGCCGCTGCTGCGTGCGTTCGAGCGGTGGGTCGCGCGCCACACGGCGCCCTCCGACGCGCCCAAGGTCAAGGGCCTCTTTTGCAGCGTGCCCGTCGAGAGCCTCGAGCGGTGCGTCGTGTGGGGAATGTTTGGCGACGAGTACGCGCTGGGTGCGAGCACCGGCACCGTGGACGAGCCGATCTTCAACCGCCCGGATTGGCAGTCCAGCGAGGCGCCCGGCACGCAGCGCGCTCGGTTCGTCGCGCGCCACCGCGTAGAGGAGGCGACACCGATGCAGTTCCCGCGGCGCTTTAGTCGCTACAGCACGCTCCAGGAGCTGCGTGACGCGCCAGTGAGCGACCTGCGGCTACGCGACGCGCCGACGCGGTACCTCGCGCTGTGCCGCGTCGCGATGGGCAAGACACAGCGCGTTTCCGGTGCCAAGCCGGAGCCACAGTTTCCAGATAACGCAGCTGTCGGAAGCTTGTTCTTCTCGGAGCAGGAAGAGTACGTTCCGCGGTACCCAGAGGCCGTCGTGCCCGAGTTCCTCGTTGAGGTGAGTCACGAGTACACGTAGACATGAATACGGGCAAAGGGGAACTGAGTTGTGTTGGCTGTCGCTGTGTGTGGTGCGCAGTATCGGTTCGTGCGTCCGACCAAAGCCGATTCAGACGCGACCGAGACTGTGGATCGTTTGATCCCCGTACGTCTGAGCGCTCCGCATCGAGAGCTGCTCCCATCTACGGCGTTCGAGGCGTCAGTCAAGACGCTCATGAATGATCTACTGGGGCGAGGGGAACGAGGAAGGAGCGTTTATTCGACTTCGCTGCTAACCTCGCTCGCCACGCTCCCGCCTGTGTTCCATCCAGGACCAGCGATTCCTGCCACGGCACGATCAGTAAACCGCAGCGACTGTGAAGGACTCTCGACGGAAAAGATATTGGAGCTGTGCGGCCGACGGCGACGAGTCTACGCCGACGACTTGCAGCAACTTCGGGGGATTTTGTGGGGGTCCATCAAGGGCGTGTGGGATGCCATCGACCAGCCACTACGAGCCACACGTCGAGCGCGCAACTTGCTCCAAGCTGACAACTCATCCAGAAAACCCATTGAAGATCAGGGTTCCGAGCGGGAAGAGAGCCGACCCACGACGACGTCAGCCAAACGACAGTCGTTCAAGGCCCAGAAGCTGTACAGCGAGCTCGCTCTGGAGCGTCAGCTTCAAGCCAACGACGTCGCACGACTCGACGCGCTGGTCCGGGGCAAGCTCAGCCTCCACAGCAAGTTGAAGAAAAAGGACGGCGTCGCCAACAAACCTCGGCCGTTTCGGTAGCCGCGATGGCTGCTGACTAGTCACTAGCTGGGCGCGGATTCCAGTTGGTACCAGCACGTTGACTCGGTTGATGTATGGGATGTCCAAGTGTAGCCACCTGCTTGAGGCAAGCGAACCCAGGCTGGTCGGAGAAACAAGCTGGAAAAGGCCGGGTCGAGGACGAGGGTGGAGGCTATCCAACCAAGTTCTTCTTTCCTTCCGGCCCCATTCACGGCCAGCCAGAATGCGACAATGCAAGTCTCACTTAGTCAAATGCGACGTGCAAGTAGTCAGTCCAGCCAGGGTCTTCCAAAATACCCTATCGAGTCAGCCGTGCTATTCCTGACGGAGCAAGATCGCTCAACGCGCAAGGAGCCGGTGAAAATCGGAAGAAGAGACGATATGGGGCAAGGCGACGCAGATACGCTCCGTTGAGTGGGGAGGGGAGGGGGGTTATCTATAGCTCCAGGGTATCCGAGTTATTCTCGCGAGCAGCATGCTGCACCGAAGCTTCGGCTCCCCCGCCCCCAAGGCCCGTTTTTAGTCTGGCCAGCCGCATTAGGCAGCTGCCGTATCCGCGCTGCTGGAGGCCAGCGCTGCTGCGATTGTTTGTCGCGTGTCGAGCCTGGAGCCGGTGGCTATACTAAGCGCCCTCCGCCCCCTCGCTTCGGCTGCTGCGTCTGCTGCTGCTTCCGCTGCCCGCGCAATTGCCGCCCCGACGCGGCAGCCCACGTGGCGCGCGCGACTCAATTGCCCCGGGCCTCGCCCGTATCAGTTTGCAATTGACCTGCGACCCGCGCCTGCCTGCCAACGCGCAAAGCCGCCTTCCCCAACGCCTCTCACTCGCCTAACAGCCCACGCGCGCACACTTCTCAACCATGAACTCGCCCTTCGACCGCCTATCGACGCCCGCGGCTAGCTCGGTCAAGCTGGAGGCGGCCATGGCCGACGAGGCCGGCAAGCTCACGGGCGACGTGCTCGACGGACGCCCGTACGCCGGCAAGTGCCAGTACAAGACGGGCAAGTGCTTCAACGAGCGCACGCTCAAGCGCAACGGCGAGGTGCACTCGCTGTGCGAGGAGCACCGCATCAAGCAGAACCTGATCCAGCGCCGCAGCGACCGCAAGTACCAGACCGTGCACGCGATCCGCCGCCGCGAGCGCTCGCAGCGCCGCGCCGTGCTCAAGAAGCAGGTGTCCATGGCCGTCGCGCAGCAGCTCTTCTACGAGCACCAGCAGCAGAAGACGCTCGGCGTGCACCTCGCGACCTCGGCGGTCACCGCCCAGCAGCAGCAGCAGCAAGCGCCCGCGAGCCACCACCACACCATGGGCTCGCTCGCGCACGCGCACCCGACGTCCGCGAGCGTCGCGTCGCTCGTGCCGCCCATCTCGATCTCGACCATGCACCACCTGACGCACCACCATAATAGCTCGCCGTTCCTGGCGTCGAGCGCCGAGGGGCTCGCGTCGCCCATCCTGTCGTTCTCGGCGCCCTCGGCGTTCAGCCACACGCGCGGCGGCGCCGCCAGCAACAAGGACAAGCAGAGCCAGGACGACGACGACGATAGCGAGGACATGGACCAGGAGGACGGCGACGACGACAAGTCCGAGGACGGCACGCCCACGGGCATCGCCGACTTCACGCCGGACGCCTTTTTGAACCTCTGCTGCGGCGAGGACAGCGACGCGTTTGCGACGTTCGCGGCGTTAGCGCCGCTCCTGTCGGCCCGCGCCGAGCGCGAGCTCTGGACCGAGTCGGACATCGACTTTCTGCAGACGCTGCTGCTGGCAAAGACGCCGCGACCGGCCGCCTTAATGTCCCCCATTTCCATCCTCTAGAACCCAGTTGTGCCAGGGCGACCACTAACGCGCGACGGGAATTCCAGAGCGGATCTCTGGATTCTCCGGATGACAGCGACCGCGAGCGAAAGAACGCCACGATGGAGAGAGAGAGAGGGAAGCGCGCAGCCGCGGCCGCGGAAGGACCCAGACGTTCGCGACCAGCTCCCGCCCTCCCGTCCAGAGATTGCGCGCAGCCGCGCTCTGTGTGCAACGCGTGCGCACGCCGCCCTCTCTCGTTCTCTTTCCCTGGATTGCTCGTTCTCGCGCCGTCCGGAGACCCCGCACGCGCGTATAATTTATTCCTCCCCTGCCTGCCCCCACACTATTTTGTTCCTTCTCGTTGGTCGTTGTCTCGCGCAGCCAGTGGCTTGATCTCGCACGCGCACGTGTGGGTCACTAGGAAGCTTTCATTAAGAGATGCGGGTTCCGCTGGGCACCAAAAACTGCTCACATAAACGGTTTTTCGTGGCCTCGCCAAGACGGAGGAGGCACGCCACTGGATCGCGGGAGCCGCGCGCCTTAAGTGTCGTTCCCGCCGCCATGGCGAAGGGGCACTCGGGAGCCCACCGAGTGGCCAGCTTTCCGCCCTCTCGCCCCCCCACCAAAATACTCGCCAGTTCAGACAGGACGGCGCGGTGGACCCATCCGCTCGAAAGCCCCACCGGCTATGGACAGGAGTGACGCACGGCACACACTCGCTGGAACCAGAGGAAGCGAAGGGCAGAGAGAACTCAGGATTCAAGGGGGTCTTAGGGCCATACGCCTAACGTGTGCAGCGAGCGACCCAGGCAACCGTAGAAGAAAACGATGGGGGAACGGGAAGAATAAGGGAAGGCACGCTGAGCAAGCGTCATTATTACGGTATGGACGGAGCAAAACTACGATAAAAAACCGTCGATGGAACCACTGGGGGGCAAGCAGGATCCCCGCACTTCGATTTCGAACCAGGGGTCCTTCTGGCGTCTGGCTGGGGATAGAGAAAGGGCGCTCACCTTGAAGTGAAATATACAAATTCCTGGCCATCGGTTTTTGTTTGATATGTATATATACAGGTACTTGAAAGTGTTCGTTAAATAACAAGGGGCCACTGATGAGAGCGTCGCATACGTTTCCATGGTATCTCGTCAATAGCTGCGTGGCGTTACAGACGTGGCGGGCTCGGTCGTGCCGAATGTACGTTCTGCCCGGTGGCAACTGAAATATCTGGCGGCATCTTGCCACCAGACGCCCCTCACGCACTCTCATTGGTGCCGCGCGAACAGGAAACTCTAGCGTTGCGGACCAGCGAGGCGCGCACGACCGACGTGCACCCCCAGTGCCTGCTTCCCGCGGAGTGCAATGGAAAGCGAGGCGGCACCGCGATCAAGAGAAACCGCAGTCGGCGGACGGCAGACGATCCCAACGGAGCGGCCACCGCCTCCTCCGCCACGGCAATGCGGCCAGGTTTAGCGGGATATAGCCTGGCGCACGGCAACTTCGCTTCTCTCTCCCGCTAATCCCCTCCAGGTCCCAGGGCGCGTTTCCTTCAAGCGGGACCGCGCCCACGGTTGTCAACGGCAGGCCATTCCCCAACTTGCCTCCAAGTGCTCACCTCTCCCCACCCCCCACCGCCGACCAACTCCTCGACGCTACCTTCCAACGATGCACTCCACGATACCCTCGTCCGCCCACGCCTCGCAGACCCCCGTGGACAAGCACGCGCTCGACCTCTTCGTCAGCACGCTCTCGCTCGCGTCGCCCAAGTCGCCGCCGCTCACGCGGCTGCCCAGCCTCGAGAGCGTGATCAGCCCCATGAAGTGGCCCCACCACGCGGACGCGGACGTGGACGCCGCGTCGCCGCTGCTCTCGCTCTGCGACGCCTCCATCTCGCTCGCCGGCCTGTACGCGTGCGGCCTACTGCTCCGCGACGACGCGCCGCCGCTCTCGCCCATGTCGCGCGTCGTGCAGAACAAGGAGCTCGCCAAGCGCCCCGCCAAGACCACGACGGTGTCAACCGCGCGCCGCGCGACGACCACCAAGACCTGCCGGCGCCAGCTGTCGATGCAGGACCTGCTCTGCAGCGAGGTCGCGCGCCCGGCTAAGACCACGCGCAGCTCCAAGGCGAGCCACCGGCGCCAGTGCGGCATCTTGGACTGCGTCAAGTACGCGCTTAGCGGCGGCTTCTGCATCGCGCACGGCGGCGGGAAGAAGTGCCGCCAGGAGCACTGCGAGACGGTCGCGCAGAGCGGCGGGCTGTGCAAGGCCCACGGCGGCGGCAGCAAGTGCAAGACGCCGGGCTGCGCGAGCGTCGCGCGGCGCCAGGGCTTCTGCATGACCCACGGCGGGCGCCAGCCCTGCAAGGTCGCGGGCTGCGGCAAGTGCGCGCACGGCGGCGGCTTCTGCATCGCGCACGGCGGCGGCAAGCGCTGCGCGTCGCTCCACTGCGCCAAGAGCGCGCAGGCCGGCGGCTTCTGCTACAGCCACGGCGGCGGCAAGCGCTGCACGGCGCCCGAGTGCTTCCAGGCCGCGCGCAAGGGCGGCCGCTGCATCCGCCACCGCGAGCCGGACGCGGACGGCGACGACGTCGCAGCGCGCGTGGTGTGAGCTGAGCTGTCGGAGGGATTTCTTGTTTGTGTTTTATCTGTGGTGTGTGTTTGGTGTGTCGATGGCTACATTTTTGTGAGCTGTTCGCCGAGATTCGATACGGGCCGGGTCTTTGGAGATTGCTGAAACCCGTGACCCGTGTTTTCTCGGAATGATTGCAAGTATAATTCGTTAATTAAGTATATATGCTGTTTTGTGGTTGAAACACACTGGTATTTGATCGTGTCGGGAACTGGATTGGTGAGTGAGGGTCGCTTCTGTATTCGCGTCGCTCCACGTTGAGTCGACTTCGGACGGATATTCATTTACGGAGGTTTTTGGATTGTATCAACAATACAAACCCATCCGAAACCATCTTGGCCGTATCAAGTTTCAGAGTCCATTACTGCGAGATCAGCTCATCCCCATCTGGCCAAAGGGCTCTCTCGCCTCTCTTGGTCTCTGGATGCAACGCCGCCCCGCCCAGCGTGGCGGCCCTCGCTCCCTCGCTTCTTCATTCTCCAATCTGGACTCTCGAGCCCAAGTTCCTCCCCCTTCCTGAAGACCCGACGCCCGCCCCGCGCCACCTAATCCAGAGAAGAGGACTCGTTCCGCGACGCGCGAGTTAACGACTGCTCCCTTGCTCCCGTTGACTCCCGCCCTCTTCTCGTTTTTCGTTGCGCGCCGTTAAGCCGCGACTCTGCGCCAGTTCCCTCCCGGTCTCTTTCACCCAAAGAACCAGTTTCGCGATGTTCGCGAACACCACTCTGAAGAACATGATGCTCCGCGGCAACCTGCTGCGGTTTCGCCACAAGATGACCTCGATGGCGGCGCGTCGCAGTGGTGGCATGGCCTAGAGCGCCGTGGCCACCACACGATCAAGGCGGCGGCCCTCGTCTGCGATGGGCCATCGTTTGCCTCGCCTCGTGGTGCGGACGCCCGAGAGGAAGATGAAGACGAGCGAGTGTGTATGTTGAAGAATGCGTTTGAACACAAAAAGAAGCAAGAAACAGGAGGAGAAAAATGGACGAGTGGCGGCGACGACGACGACGCCGTGGACTCGGAGCACGTGAACGAGCTCAGCGACCTGTTCTCGACCATCGAGAACGAGTTTGCCGACGGCAGTGCGATCGACTTTAGCGTGCTGCTCGAGGGCGAGCACGCGTTCAACGTGGAGGAAGTGAGCGAGATCTTTACGGACCTGGAAGGCTCCGCCGCGACCCCCGCTGTCACCACACAGGACGTCGACGACGCCGCCGTGGTCGATGAGGTGGCGGCGCTGTTTGCCAGTCTGGAGGAGCTGCGCCACGAGGAAGAAGGTGCTACGGAGGCGGAGGTGGACACGGACTCGGACAATGAGTCCACGGAAGGCGCCGCTGTCGGTGCCGCCGACGTCAAGGACGCCGAGAACGTCGACGAGCTGTCGGACTTGTTCTCCGCCCTGGAAGAGAAGGAGAGTGAATCGGCGGTGGGGACGGCGAACCAGGCCGACTGGATCGCGTCGCTGGACGTGGACGACGTCTCGGCGCTCTACTCGGAGCTCGAGACGCTCCAGCAGCAGCCGCCGCAGCCGACGGTGGTCAAGGAAGAACGAGTCGTGGACCCGCGCATCTTTGTGCCCAGGTTCGCGGTCCGCATGGACGGCGCCGCCGCGGCTCCTGCCGTGCCGCTGCACCGCGTGGGCTCTGCCACCGGCGCGTTCCTCGCCGGGCCGCCCGGTCTGTTGCTGGCCGGTCCGCCGGTGCGGCATGCGAACCGAGGCGTGGGTTTGGCACCGCCGCCGCCGCAGCAAGAGAAGCGCAAGGCGGCCGCCTGCCCGATCATCTCGGCGACGCGCCGCATCTGCGCGGCCAAGCGCCGCCGCGTGAATGGCCGCTTTGTGCGCGAGCAGAACTCGTTCGTGTCGATCACGTCGCTCCAGCCGACGCCGTAATTTGACAACAGAGTTCCGTTCGCCAACATGTGCCGATAGACCTAAATCAGTAGATTGAAACGAAATCAATGCGATCTGCAAACAAAATGTACTTATACAGGATGGTTGAATCCCCGCTACTCGCTTACGATTGGGTAAAAACCAGAGTTGACCTCATTTCTTCATGCATCCGCGCTCTGGAATTGAGTGGCAAGGGAAACCTCGGGTATGTGTCGTGCTAGTCTCGCGGCCGCACGGGCCATTCGAGAGCAGCATGAAGCAGTCAACACAGCGTGCGGAGATGGCGGCGCTGGGAAGTACCGTACGCGCAAGATCCCGTCAGCTCTCAGCGAGCGATTGAAGCCCAACCTACCGTCACCCAACTGGAGGAATCCGCTTCCGGGCCGTGTCCCACACGCCGTACAGTACTACTTCCTATCACTTCCTCTCACCAGCTCTCCTCATTCGTGAAGACACCGGCACTGAGCGATGGAGTGGGGCGCCTCTAGCAGGTGGCGCGCGACGGCTCCGAGCGGCGGAAGCGGACGAGGCGGCGCGAGCGCCAGTCGAGGAAACACGTTCAGCATCCGCCCGTACGCGCGCGGCGCCGCCTGCGCCGACCCAGCGTGTCGCTCGTTCCATCACGGCGGCGCGCTCTGTCGGTTCTTCCCCAACTGCACGCCACCGACGGGGCGACGCTGCCCATTCCGCCATCCAGCGACCACCGAGGTGTCGTCCACGCAGCGAGATCCAAGACCAAGTCCGTCAAACGCAGCGTCACGAACGGCGACGGCGCCGCCCCCGACACCAGCGAAGGCGCCAGTCGAGTGTGCGACAGGTCCAAGCGTCGCGCCAGCCAGCGCGGAAACTTGTATGCCGGTGAGCGAGCGCCTGGCGGCCGTACAAGCGATGCACCAACACACGCTGGACGACGCGGTCTCCGAGCTGTGGCGTCTGGACAGCGTCTTGGGCAGCTCTGACGCTGAGTCTCGAGCAATCAAGTTTGCACTTCGCGGCAAGCTGAACGAGCTGGAGCAGCAAGAAATGGTGTTTTGCGAGGTAACCCGTCGGATCGAAATGCGAACGGAGCTGTCACCCGCGGATAAGAACGACTGCCTCGCGCGGGAGATCACTCGCTTCCTCACGCGACGCGCGATTGACGCGGTGCGGCTTGAGATCGAGCGCGAGCTGCAGTCGGCGGCTGTGCGTTTTCTGGCCGTGAAGAGCGCCGACGGCTGCGGCGCGAGTGTACGCATTCCGCAGTACGCGTGTGAGCTGACGTGGCCCGCACCAAGCCACGTGATGTGCGTTCAACCCACCAAGGCCAAGGCGGAGCTTCTAGCAGCCCAAATATCCCACGAGCTCGGCGGAGATAGCAGCTCTGTGAGCGTTTCGGTGAAGGGTGCGGACGCTGTCGCCATCCAAGTGCCACAACGCTCTAGTCGAAGTGGTACCGTTGAGGTCGTGCCCACGTTCGACATGCTCGCTTTACTCGAGCGCTCTCGTCAGGCGTCCGAGCTCGACAATCCACTCCAAGACATCCGATTTGTCGTCGTGGGTGACGCTCAACGAAGCGACCCCACCAATGAGAAGATTGTCAGAACATTGAGCGAAGACCACCCACACTGGCGCAATATCAAGGTCGTCGTGGTCGTGTCCCCAATAGCTCCGCTGGATGTTGGTTCTTTTTCTCGTCAGCTGCAAGGTGCTCCGATCGTCCGCGTGACGAGATGCAACTTCCCAGTCGAGATCAAGTACCAGCCGTTTCCGAAGCCAAGGACGGGTGCTGCCAGCTTCGTCGACCCAGCGCTGCTCCCGCTCGTGGCGGCACGTTTCGTATTGAGGGTCGTCGAAACACTGGCACCAGGAGACGGGGATGTGGTTTGCTTCCTCCCAAGTCGCGCCGACGTCAGTCAAGCCAAGTGGTTCTTTGAGCGAGAAATCTCAGCGAGAAATAGTTCGCTAGTTGTGCTGGCGTATGAACTCTTTGCCGGCCAAGATCCAGTCGAGTGTGTGCGCCGTCTTGATCATGCGACCCAGCTGAATCGCGTTGTTTTCTCGACCGGTGAACTGGACTTCGACACCGCGATGGAGGCCGTGGCGTGCGTTGTGGACACCGGTCTCCAGTATGCTGTTGTGGGCCATCATGCTGATTCATCGGCGTCACTGCAGGTTCAACCAATCGAACAATCTCGGGCGTTACGACTGATGCGACTGGCTGGCAGGACTAGTCCAGGAAAATGTTTCCGCTTGTATGCAGCTCACGACTTTGACAACATGCCTGTTGACAGAGAGAAGTGTTCTTTGGATGAGCCGTCCGAACACTCAAATTGGTTTGACGACGACAACGGCAGTATCTCTCGCGTCCTTGAGGTCACTCGTCTTACCGATCCCAGGCACGCACGCATGCTGACTTACGCAGCAAGTCGTGGCTTTACTCTCGCGGGAATTGATCTGGTCGCAGTGCTTCTTGTCGCAAACGATTGTTTTGAAGCGCAACGATTGAAGAATATCTTCTGGAACTCATGTATCGAGGGTGAAGGTGACGTAATCGCGCTATATCGTATCTTCAGCGAGTGGAAGACTGTCGCAGCAACGCAGGGCGAAGGATGGGACGCCAGTCGCATCTGGTGCAAGGATCGTGGCATCAATGTGGTGGCTATGCGGCTTGCTCACGATTTGAGCCTGAGACTTCGATTGCTCTTCCAATACGAGTTGGCGTATTTGACTTCCGCCGACGGGACGCCGACAGACAAAGCTACTACAAGACAGGTGCTATCTCGTATCGTTGCAGCAGGTTTTATTATGAATGCAGCGATCTCGAAGCCACCGGTTCAAGGGCGTGAGTATCTGGCGCTCCAGTATTTGAGCATTCGGACGGGAGAGCACGGCTCGCTATCGTCTGTTGCCGCGTTGTCCCTTCGAATCTCCACGACATCCGCAAGTCGCGATTCGCTTCCGACGTGGATCGTCTTCTGCTGTGAGCACCGAACCCAGGATGGGCCAACTTTCTCACTTGTTGTGCCGATCGAAGAAGCGTGGATCGCGGAATCATCGACTGTGTTAGCTGGATTGTACGATACGAAGCGAGATGATCTACCTGTCGGGTCGTGTGAATGGCAGAACCTCAGCGCGGAGCTGGTTAACCATGTCTTCGGAACAGATGGCGGGGAAGCGAATCAGTCGCCGAAAGTGAGGGCAATCGAGAAGCTGCTGTCATGCAAGGTGCATGCCAATGCATTGATGGGTCGCGTGGTGGCAACAGGATTCCCGCCTCGGGAGTCGACGATCGTCCATTCCAAGATGAACACGCTTTTTGATGAAACGCGTGAGTCGCTTGAACAGCGTACGATTGAAGCCCACTACATGGGCGCAACAAGAGCGATCATTGGGCGAGGTTTCCAGGTCAAGGAATTGCTATTCGCCGATGAATTTGCTTCTCTCACCATGTGTGGTTGGGAAGGCGGTGGTGTCGCTGAGATATCGGCACTTCTTCAGCGTGTCTCGATTAGAGCTGGGCTAGGATACAAAAATGAGTCAATCATCCGACACGTTGATGCATCGGATCCAACGAAACCGATCGTGCATCTAGACAGCAAAAGCATCGCGCGTCAAGCTCTCGACGCGCTCTGGGCGAGTCGCGAGTGCAAGGGATTGACGATCGTTCCTGAGCTTCCGACTGAGACTCCGGCTCCCGACACAATGCGGACACAGTTTGCAGGCCGGATTAAGGTCACATGGGCCGATGGGCACGCAACCAGAAGTGGAAAAGTGTACTTTGCTAGTGCGGCAGACGCGAACACGTTTCTGAGGGGATACGAGAGAACCGCTGCATTTTGTGCAATCGAAGTGACGGCGTTTGGTGTATTACCCACCGCTGGTTTTGAGCCCTTTCGAGCACGGCGAGAAATCGATTCGTCGTCACCAGAACTGCCACCGCTCGTGCGGGAATACGTTGGCTATTCGTCGAAGCGCGTCGTCTTTGATGAAGATGCAATTCAGCGCATGCCGATGGAAACAACCGAGAAATTCAAGTTTTGTGTACGCATTCGTAGTGGGTTGTCACCAAGCATCGACGAGGAAGAGCTCATAAAGCTGCTACAACCTGCACGTGTGGCACATTGCAGAATTGACCGAGCCGGTGGAACGAGCAAGAACGCGGTTCGCGAAGCCAGACTGGTTTCTCATCGAGTGAATGCGCTGGCATCGATGCTAGTGCCTCCTGAAGAATCAGTGGAGTGGAATGACAAAATAGCACATCGCGCTGGAGTGAGTGTGTACTTTCAGGATCTCCGTCGACTGGACCAAGTTATCCAGGCCTTGGACCAAAGTAATGCGTGGCGTCATAACGGCGCCAAAGGGCCGTATGGTCAACCTGTACGACGATGCGTCGAGTTCACGTATCGCACGTCTTTTGTTGAAGGACTGTACGAGTGCTTCCGATCGAAGTTCACGCCAATACTGGAACAAGCGCGTCAAAAAGGTGTGTGGCAGCCCGAGACCCAGCCTCAGAGACTACCGGACGGCCAAGTGATCATCGTGCTCAAATTCGTCAGCCGTGATCGCAAGATTTTGCAAGAACTGGCCGACTCACTTGAGGGCGTTTTGGAGTGTGACAAGGCCGACGGCATGGAGTTTGAGGTTCTGTTTACTTTGGCTGGATCGCTAAAGGCTCAAGAGTGGCTCCAAACTCACCGGGAATCCACTGCTGCAAAAGTGACTTGGATCAAGCAGGACATCAAGACGAGGTCGTTTTGGATCTATGGTGCTTCAGACGACCGCATAAAAACCATGACGTCGCTACGCCAGCTGGCAGCCACGATCCACGGCCAGGTTGAAGTTTTGGACAAGATTGTTCGCTTGGATCTATCCACGTTCTCTGCTCGGAACCCGATAGCAGTGAAGCAATGGCTTGCGGCCCAGCCAGGCGCCAAAGCCCTGTATCACTTTACCGTGCTTGGGGATGGAAGTCGCGTGTCTCTCTCCGGATCCAAGCACCACATCAACGAGCTGCTTGTCGAGTGGGCCGAGGAGGGGAAGCTGCTGGTGCGTGACCCAGCAGCGATTGCTTCCAGCACAGCGCGCCGAGAGTGTGGTGTGTGCATGTTACCCGCGGACGATCCAGTTGTCCAGTTTGCCGTGTGTGGGCACTCGTTCTGCCTCGAGTGCATCCAGCCGGGGATCACGCCGACCAGCCGCCTCCCGCTAATGTGCCCCGCCTTGGAGTGTGGTCGCTTTATCTCCGTCCAGGACGTCGCCAAAGTCTCGAACGACTTTGGAGTACTCGTGGAGACAGCGGTGTTTGACTACGTCGCCCGACATCCAAGCGAGTGTGTCGTGTGCCCAAAGCCCGGGTGCAACCAAATACTCTCGCGTGACACGGTCCAAGCGAACAAGTTTGTATCCTGCGCATGCTGCGCGAAGAGCTACTGCCTCGAGTGCTCAGCGGCGACCGGCCAAGCCATGGAACAACACGACACGAAATTGAGCTGCGACGACTTCCAGGCACGAGGTGGCGCCGAAGCTGACCGCCATGTCCGCCACGTGCGCGACCGCATCCTCACGCTGCGCTGCCCGCAGTGCGGCGCGGCGTTTCTGGATTTCGACGGCTGCATGTGCGTGTGCTGCGGCAACGCGACGTGCAACTACCATTTTTGCTCCAACTGCCTCGCGTTCAGCGCGCGCGACGAGCAGGAGGCCCACCGCCACGTGCGCACGTGTCCCAAGAACCCTTTGCCCGGCCAGTACTTCGTGCCGTCCGAGAAGCGCGAGCAGCTCCACCGCGAGCTGCGCAGGACGCAGCTCGTGGCGTATCTCACGTCGCAGATCCCGACGCAGCGCCTGCGACGCGCCGTGCTGGACCGCGTCACGCGCGACCTGGCGGACCTGGGCATTGCGATCAGCGCGCGCGACGTCGACGCGCAGGCGAGACTTGTGACGCAGCCACAATGAGGTTTGTATCATGTCGCATAAACATGAATCAGACCTGTGATTATTGTGGAAGATTTTGGTTGTCGGCTGGGAGTGGAATCGTGATCTGGAACGTTAAACGAGTCTATTTTTACGTTCTCGAAAAGAAAACGGTATTTCGAGAGAGAAAACGCGCACTTGCAGAACATTCTTCAAGGTGGGTTCATCCGTGCGATGGGTTATCGATTTTCCACCAATCGTCGTGTGTCGTCTCGTAAAGCTCGTCCAATCGTGCTGGTGCCGTTAGATTTTCATTCAATGGTAATGCAGGATATGTGGATGGTTTCGCTCACCGAGAGAGAAAAAGAACCGACTCTTGTTTGGTCTGTTGGGCCAGGAACTCGCAACCCAATCGCCAACAGTTGGGAATCGGAACCCTGCGCGTCACGTGCGTTCCCGACACTGCAGCAGATCGCATTTACCGCGCGAAACGCCGCGCGCGTCCCCGAGAGAGCGAACGAGAGGAGCGAGTGGAACAACACTACTGTAATAGTCGTCTCCGCCCAACGCCTACTAGTATTGTGCTCTATCCGACCGACCGCTACAGAACAGTTCTCGCGCGAGAAGTTGTTCCCCCTGGAACAACCACCAACAAAAAAAGTGTTCCGGTCGCGATCCGCGCCGCCCCCGCAGCCACCATTGTGTCGCACACGCAGAACTCGCCGCTCAAGCGCAAGCGCGCGCGGCTCGAACGCACCGACAGCGGTGGCATGTTCTCGTTCTTCAGCCGTCGCTTCTACCGCGCCGCGGCGTCCGTGCTCGGCGATGAGAACAATAACGACACGGAGCACGACGACGACGACGAGAGCGATCCGGCGGAATGTTCTATGAGCGACGACTATGATACGCGCGGACTGCGCCGCGTGACGGCGACGGGCCTCGACGAGCGCTCGAACGACGTTTTGCTGCGCGTCGCGCGCACCGCCGCGGCCACCGCGAACGTCGTCTTCTTCCCCGGCGACGTCCAGGACTTTCAGAGCTCCATGTACGTACGTAGATTTGTTATTTGTTCTGCGCAAATCGGTTCTCTGACCTGGGAACAAATTGTGTTCACAATGTGTTCACAATTATTGTAGGCTCTCTGGCTCGTACGCCGAGTACGACGCGTTCTCGTATGAGTCCACGGCCGAGCTGCTCGCGGCCAAGTTCGGTGACGCCGCCAATGTGTGGATCGTGCGCCCGAGCCGCTTCCAGTTCGGCGCGTTCGCGTGCTTTGACGGCTTCGTGGACACCAACAAGGTCGGCGCCGCGTCGTCCTACCGGCCCAACGGCTCGGCCGTCGAGCAGCTCGTGAGCCTCATGGAGAATGTGCGCGAGCTGCTGGAACAAGATCCGCCCGGCGCGGAACAAGGTCCGTGTTCTATGGGAGCTGGAACCGAAGTAAATTATCATTGGGCTGGCCGATCGCTTACAATTGTGTGTCTGTAGCTCGCTTGTCAACGCTGCTGCCCGTGCACCTCGTGGGCTTTAGCAAAGGCGGCGTCGTGCTCAACCAGATCGCGACCGAAGTGGCCACGCGCTGGCGCGGCGCGCGGCCGTCGTCGCCCGCGGACGAAGAGACGTTGGCGGGTTCGTCCCTAGAGCTACACAGCAGCAACAACAACGAGCTGGACGACCACGACGACCACGACGTGGAGACCGAGATGGAGGTGACACCGACCGCACTGTCGCCGCGCACAGCCACGCTGTGCCGCCAGTTTGCCGGCATGGTCGCGTCGATCCACTGGCTCGACAGCGGCAACGGCTCCAAGCCCGGGGCCGTGCCACTCGCACCTTCTACGATCGCGGGACTCGGATCCCTACGAGGCGGTCTCCAGCTCTGCGTGCACGTGACGCCGTACCAGTTCGAGTCGACCGAGCGCCCGTGGATCAAGACCGAAGTGTGCCACTTTGTGGCGACACTGAAGCGACTTGGCGCGAGCGTCTCGCTCCTCAAGTACGCCGAGAACGAGCCGGCGACACTCGCATCGCACTTCCAGATCCTGCGCGACTTTCAGCTGCCGATGGGCGCAAGCCACTGCAAGACGGGCCAGGTCCACTCGCCCGAGGTCGCGCTGACGCCCGTGCCCATCCAGACGCACGCGTGAAGAGAGCGTCGTTTTGCCCCCCAAATTGGCATCACCCGACGAGAGGGGGAGCTCGCCGACGACGAGAACAAGACGACGGCCAACTCTCTCACCACCGTTTCACCATCGTTCAGAATTATCAAAATTCGCCTGCATCGCCTGTCGCTCGTTTTGATGAGACGCCAACACCCGCAGCGAGCATCCGGATCCACTTGAATTTAGCGTATTTCATCTTTGCGTCCACCTTGCGGGTGTATTTTCCAGTCGCTCGGTCGGATGGATGATGACACCGACCGTAGTATCGACTTTCGGAGGGAATCTGTGCGCTCACTCTCAGTCGCATACGGCATCAGTCTCGTTCTCTCAGCGTGGGGACGAACATGGCTGAGGTCGAGGTGTACTGCGCGGTGTATGAAGAAGGAACCATGTTTCCCGTGACGATAGCACTCGACGCGGAAGTCAGCGCGCTGCAGGAGGCTATCGCAGATGTCGTGAGCACCAACGAGCACGAAGTGCCGCCGCGACTCGTGGTGCTCTACCTTGCGCGGAAGGACGACGCGTGGCTCACGAGTGACGCCACATTTGATCTGTTCTTGAAACAAGGAAGGCGAGAAGACAGCGAATACGTTGTCAAGATGATCCCAAACTGGAGACTCGATGACGACGAGTACTTCACAACACAGTTTCAGCCTCGGGCCAGAGCGATCCATGTGCTCGTGGAACTTCCGAAGAGCTACTTCTTGGCTCCCAAGTTGGTCGAGCTTCACGATGTGCTCTTGCGCCACGTGCCGATGGATGCTGTTCCGTCGACGGCGCCGGCACAAAGCAATCGTTTCAAGGGGAAGCTGCGCGCGACGTACAATGGCAATGTGGGTCGTGGCAAGTCGCGCTGTATGCTGCTGGACACGGGTCTTCCGTCGCAGTTGGTCGCCGCGTCGCACGTGTTCCGTCGACAAAACGAGTTCATTACTGAGAAGCTGATGGGCTTGGCGGATATCGATGACGTGCGAAACGGGTTGCTGCTCTATGAGCCTCTGAAGCACGCGTTCGACCATTTCCAGATCAGCTTCATCTACGACCGGAGCAGCAACACTTTTCGTTTGAAAACCTTCGATCGAGCTCTGCGGCCGCTACGGCTATTTGGGAAGTTCGATCAGACGCAGCAAGCGATTCTTCTTCGAGGCAAAACAATGCCGAAGAACTGGCGTTCGAAAGGGGCAAGGTTTGCACCGGGGACAGACTATAACATCCAGACGACGTTTGGCGATCTCGAAGGGCGGGCGTTGTCCTTCCGATCGGTGGAGCGTCCGTACAAGCGCTGTTTGAACTTCCAGGCCCGACTGGCTCGGAAGCGAGCGATTGAGATGCAGTGGATTATGCCAGCGGGAGACGACTTCGAAGACTTTTGGTCCGAGGGTATGTCGCTCGCGGAGAAGATGGAGGTTTTCTTTGCGAACACAACCTGATCAGGGTCGAGGCTGAGCCGGGTCGAGTGCTGTACTTGATCCCGTGACAGAAGTCGTAGGAGTTGTGTTTGGCTGATCATGAATTTTGTTCACACACAACTTTGTGCCCCCATACCGAGCGGAGCGTACCCATCGGTCACAGCGTCTGTTCTTTCTCACAAACGACTGAATATACAGCGCAATGGGTGAGAGGAAATGGTGCTAAGGTTTCACCTGTGAATTCCAAGAGTTGGCGGGGCGGCATTCAGCAGCCCCATGTACTGCGAGTAGAGCTTGAAGAACGCGGCCGCTCTCTCCGGATCCTCTGCCTCGCCAACTTCACTTGCATCCGAGTCGTCAGGACTGCGTTGGCCGTCGAAGGTGCCAAGGAAAGCGTCCTCGTCCTCGTCTTCCAAACGGCGGTCATCGAAAGAAACCCGTGACTCCTTTGGAACGAGCCGGCGCAGAAGCGAGGACATGTGCGGCCGGAAACGCCCGCTCGCTTTCTTCTTACCATGATTTGGTCCTTCGGTGGTCGGCGAGCGCTCCTCATAAGCCTCCCCATCAGGCGCAGTCGGATCGCGCTTGTCCTCCGGCTTGTGGTTTTTCTTGTGCTTTGCTTGCTTCCGCTCCTTCACGTGGCGCGGCTCATGGAGACTCGACCGTTTCCGTTGGTTTGTGGTGCGTTCGCTTGAACGCCTCCGTCTCGAAGCCTTCCGACTGCGAGTGCCAAGTAGGTGGTCATTTTCGACACCTGGCTCTGCCGTGTTTGACTGAACGTCATCCGACTCATCATCCGAGCCACTCTCGAGAGCTGGGTCTTGCGCTGCCTCGTCGATCAGCTCGTCACCCTCGTTGTCTTCGTCGCTTTTGCTGTCGGCATCACTCGCATATGAGGACTCGGCGTCACTGTCACTGTCTTCGCCCAAGGCCGAGTCAGAAGACTCCTCCCCCGACGAGTCAGCCCGCGGGCTGGTGTTGACCTGCACTGAATTGCTGGGTTTCCGAGTTGACTGTCGGCGCAGCTGGGATCGATGGTGCCGTGGTGGTGGCGAGGGCATGGTCGGCAGCTTCCGCTCCACGACGGGAGGCAGAGTAGGGCTCGGCCTTTGTTCTGCTGGCGCAATTATCACCGGCCCCTTCGTAGTCGCTTCCTTCTGTTTGGGGGATCGACGCCCGAGCAGCGGCAGTGCGTGCTCTTTCTTCCTTTTCTGGCTCGCTCTGTTGTTTGTGCTTTCCTGGAGAGTGAGCATCGCCGTCGCGAGCTGTGCCTGATACTCTTTCTTTTTGACCGGCCGGGCGCCTGGTGCTGGAGATCGGTTGGGGCCGCGTGCGGCTACCTCCATCACGCTCTCAAGCCCCATCGAATGAAGCCAGTCGATGTGGGATCCGAACTTGACCTTCGATGTAATCGTTTCGGCTTCAGCAGCGCTGGTCTCTGGGGATGCTGCTTCCTCTTCTGCCGGTTCTACAGCATCAGGTTTGCGCAAAACGTCTTCCTTCCGAAAGTCTAGCTCTACACAAAAGCGCGTCAAAAGAACAGTAAATCATCATCCGAAAGTGGAACAACATTCAAGCCATCACGTACTGAGCATCGGGTTGCTGATGTAGGCTGCGACTATGGACGCGCGCCCTCGAATCGGGCGCAGCAGTGCCTCACGGACGTCGTTATTGAACACGACAAATGCCTCTCCAGTGGGTGCGGCGGGAGGAACTGGGGCATTCAAATCCTCGTTCTTTGACACGTCGGTTTCTTCCGCCGGTATCAGATTCGTACAGTCAGATGCGCTCGTTGGTCGCGTTGGGGCTTCGATCCTTTTGGCCTCGAGCGCGGTGCGCACACGAGCCACACGATTCGCGCGCACAAACGAGAACACTCGCACAGATTTCGCAGCTGCAACGGGAGTGTTAGTCTGTGTGTCGGGATCATGGACGTCCTCAGTGATCGCTGGCTCCTCAAAGAGCGGCTGGGCCATCAAAAACATGTCCAGCCCAGTGCTTGTCTCTACCACTGCAGGTTGGTTGAAGTCGATTTCGTGGAGATGGCGGCGAGGGCTTACGATGGGGACAGTCGGCGGAGTTATCACACGTGGGCGTTCAACTGCCTGCTCTGCAAAAGGCATAAACTTGCTCAGTTGGCCCGTACCGGGCAGAGATGGGCGACTTTGGCGAACCTGGGAAGTACCGAACAATAACTGACGTCTTGAGGGCGACGGCGCTGCAGCGTACGGCAGTACCAGTCCATCGTCAATCTGATATTGTGTTCGTGGTCGCGTCGCATCATCATCCGTGACTGACGCTGGTGCCGTTGGCGTCTGCGGCGGCCGGCTCGGTGCAGGGCGTTTCTTGGTCGTGACGTCAACCGTTGAGGGAGGCAGTGATCGCCGGGTACTATCGGTGCGAGGCGCGTCGTTGGAAGGCGGCCGAGTGTTGACGCCGTTCGATCGAGGTGTTGATAGTCGGCTCGAGACGGTTGAATGTGGTGTTGCGACTCGGCTGTCCTGCTCACTCAAGGCGCGGTCTTCGTCATCGGACCACTCTTTCCACTCTTCAACACCATCTTCGTCGACGTCTGCAGCTGTATATGATGTCATACCTCGAGAATCAGTTCCATGACTTGCTCCCGAACGTGCGGTTGACCCGCGCTCGTCTTCGGCATCCGAGTTCTGCTCAGGCTCGGCGTTCTGCTCGGACTCCATGAATCGCTTCCAGGCCGCTTCGACATCGTCCGTGTCTTGCGCAGCCTCTTCATCTTCGCGCTCGCGGCGTTTCAGTTCGTCTTCGAACTCTTTTCGAAGTCGAGCTTCCCGTACTCGCGCAGCTCGGGAGATGCGATCTACTTTGTCATCTTTCGAAGCGCCGGCTAGAGAGTGCTTCTTCGGTTTGCTGGCACCTCCCCCGCTCGACATACTTGTCGTCTTCGGAGTTGATGGCGGAGTCGGCATCACTGACTTGCCGTCCTTTGCCTGTGCGCCAGTTCGATTGTTGGCTTTCGTACCACTACTCGTCAAGGACCTCGTGCTTGTGTCAGCATCCGCTTTTGGGGATGCAACGGACCGAGAGCTGCTGCTTGCTCCGGAGCTGCCGGAGCTCGATCCTGAAGTACTATTGGCAGGTTTACTGCTCTTTGCAGCAGCTTTTGCTGCCTTGCGGCTATTCGCCTCTGCAATCTTTGCACTCACGGCCAGTGCCTTCAGCTCGTGCTGCCGCTGCAGTTCGGCTTCACGCTCGTGTTCTTTCTTGCGCCGCAGTTCTTCGAGCAGCTTGAGCATCCGCTTGCCCTTGACGATTTCGTGCATCTTGCGCCACCACGTCTGTAGCTTGATCAGACACCGCAGTTGAAACAATCGACGTTTGTTTTCGATTTCGCCAACACGTCGCAGTGCGTGGTCGACTGTAAACAACGCGAGGTGCTTGGAAAAGCGCATCAAGTCTGTGAAATCCATCTTGTGGCCACGTGGAGCTGCCTTTTTGTCCTTCACGAGATCGTAGATATCGTTGGTTTTGCTTGCAGAACTCAGTGCTGCTTGGCGTTGAAGTTCGGAAATGGACGTAAGCTCCTCAACGAGCCCTGCGGTCGTATTGCCGAACACTTCGAGCTCTTCAACGCGGCTACAAAATGCAGCACGCGAGCGGACCCACCTGAGCGTGTTGCGCTTGATCACGTGTGACGCCGCACGCTCACGAACCCGCTGGTATGCGTAAGACGCTTCCATCTTTCGGCGCTTTTCTCGCTCCCAGTCGAGCGCTCGTTGCTGTGGACTTAGTGTATCAATATTTAGAGCTTCCTCATCTCCTTCTTCGCCGTCCTCATCCTCATCTGAGCTCTTCGAGTCATCGAATATACCGGTTCGTTCCCACTTCTCGACGACTTGTCGTGCTTCAATTGCCACCTCTATGAGACACGCGTGGCCTTCCTGAAGGGCCTGGAGCTGCTCAAGAAGCAGGCGTAGTGGGTCGGTCTCGCGGCTACTACTGGGCACAAACTGGTTTGTGAGCGCGGTCACCTTGTTGGCCCACATGTGCAGGCGGTGCTTGTCCATGGGGCTGAGCACATGTCCAAGCGCCTGAGCTTCGCTCTCAGCCAGCTGCTGGACGTGGCCGACAATCTCCTGGACCGCCGCGAGGTTCTCATGCTGGAGCAAGAACTCATAGTGACGCGTTTGCGCCAGTTTCTCCTTCCGCCTGGATTTCGCGACCGGAACGACATACTGCTCGGTGATGGACGCGCGTCGGTTCTTGCGCCGCGCGAACTCGGCCCTGAGACGTTGGTCCTATTGGTCCACGAAGAGATCGTTAGAGTACCCTTTCAGACCAGCTTGCGACTCACTGCATAAGCGGAGTCATCGCCACACCGTTGTTGTGGTCACACTGGTGCGCTTGGCCATCGTCGGTTGATGCGCGTACCCGTTCACTTCGTTCCTGTCCGCTCGCCACACCATTGCCTACTTTACCACGCCAACTAGAAATAAACGCCAACCGTTGATACGAACCAGGATCGTGCATTGAATACCGGATAGACTTAGACGACGTGAGCGGTCGCGACGGCCCGCGCTGCCACCGCGAGCACAAAGCTCCAGAGGAAGAGGAAGACGTCGTCGACCGACTTGCGCGCCTTGGCGATGTAGCTCTTAAGCACCGGGCGGCTCGAGAGTGCGAGGTTCGCGACGAAGCCCATATCGTCGTCCTGCGGGCTCGCGACGTCCGGCAGCTTCAGCGCCGAGTGGAGAGCGCCGCCGATGAGCCCGACCAGCACACGCAGCAGCAGCACGCAGAGAATGATCGGCGGCTGGTACAGCCACGACGCGAAGAAGCCCGGGAGGTCGCCAAAGTTGGGCACGAGGCTGCGCACGATGGACGCCGAGGCCGCGCTGTCCCTGTCGCTCTTGCGCTGCGACACGAACACGCGCTCAATCTGGTCCATAAGCGCCGGCTCGAGCTGTTTGATAGAGGAAAGGAGCAAAGGAACCAAGAGTGAGTGTACGGGGCTAGAAGAGGGGGTGGGAGGTAGGAACCAACGTACGTTCTCGCGCTGCATCTGCTGGCGGATGGCCTCGAGCGAGACGCCGTTCGCGACGAGCTGTTTGTACGACAGGTACAACGGGTTGCTCGTGAGCAGATCTAGCAGTGCACATGCAAAAAAAAAAAAACAGTGAGGAGAAGACAGTCCCACAGCGGCTACGATAGCTGGCTCGTACCGGTCGTGATGTTACGCAGGTCGGTCGCGAACGCTGCTCCGATCAATACCAAACACCAAACGCCCCGTTAGATCACACACACGCGTCCACAGACAGAGACCATTCGCACTGCAACGCACCCAAGTACAGCGCCGCGCCGACAATCGCGAGCAGGATGAGCTTCTCCTCAGCCGACCGCAGCCGCAGCGCCAACGCGTGGCGACTAAACGCCGGCTCGGCGCCCTTCTTCGCCGCGCCGCCCAGCTCCTTGCGCACCGTCGTGACCGGGTCGGCGTACACGTCCTCTGCCGACACGACAGGAGCAGCCGCCGGTGACGAGCTGCTGCTACCGCCCGCGAGGATCTCCTGGACCATCGCCTCCTTCTTCTGGCGGCGCGCCTGCGCGTCGCGGCGGCGCTGCGCCGGGTCCACGCGCGGCGGGAACTTGGCGCTGCCATCGGCTGCCACAGCCAGCTCACTGGTCTCCTTCTCCTTCTCCACCGCCGCTGGCAGCTCCGTGGCGTCCAGCAGCTCGGCGACGCCCGCGTCCATGGCGCGCGCCACGGCCGCGTCCTCGTCCTCGTCGTCCTCCGCCTCGCCGTCCGCGGGCTTGAGCGAGCCGATCTCGCCCGTGAGCAGCTTGAGCCGGCGCTCGCCGCCCGCCAGCACCTTAGCGCGTCGCGCCGCGCGCTTCTCGGCCGCCGTGAGCGGCGCCGGCGCGTCGCTGCCGCTCGTCATCTTCTTCCTCTTGGGTTGGTGGTGGATCGATTCCCTTTTGTGTTGGGTTTCCCCCCAACAAACACCACAGGGGAAGGGGGGGGGGGGGCA